>PVKS010041865.1:0-15756 GCA_004027875.1 Aplodontia rufa
GAGTAAAATCAGCTTAACCCAGAGATCTAAGGGTCGATTGTCTCCACTCATAGGTGGAGGTGGGGACTAGACCCTGGACAGTGAGAAAGATGGTCTAGTAACATGAGTTAAATCCAGATAAGATGTAATGCTTTATAATCTAATACTTTTTTTAGAGCTATAAAGGGAAAGGGAAGGGAGGGATAAGGGAGGGTAACTGTGGGGGCACTCCTGGGGATAATTACAATATCCAGAATATTTACACATTTTATACACATTTTATATTGATTTGTTAAAATCTTGTAAGTCTGTTCAAAATATAAAAATAAAAAAAAAACAAAAACAAAAACAGCTAAGGATAGTTAACCTTAGAATGATCTGCTCTTGAAGTAATGCACTTTCTGTTACTGAAAGAGTTCAAGACTGAATGTGTGATGAATGTGATGGTTCATCTGAATTGTCATCTTGTTTGGATTAAGAGATGCCTAAGGTTAAGAGGCTTAAGGGTGTGTCAATAAGGGCGTTTCTAGTAATGATTGGAATGTGGGACAGCAAACTGAGGGGTAGACCCACCCTAAATGTGTGGACAACACAGTCCAAGAGTTAGGGGGCCTGGATGGACTAAAATGTGCAAGAATGAGGAAGCAGTAGTGGATGCAAGGTTGATTTTTCTTGAGCAGGGGTTTCAGTTGCTTTTGTGATTCCTGAGAACTTTAGTCTCCCGTTCCTTCACTATTCATAGAAGACTCTGACTGGTGACTTTCCATAGAGTTTCCAGGCCTTCGGATTTGAACTGGGGCTGCATCATTGATCCCTCTTATCAGGTGCCAGCTTCTTGGACTGAGCAGTTACCAATTCTTCCAGCCTGTAGATAGCCATTGTGGGACTGTCCAGCTTTTGGTTATGTAAGCCAATTCAATAAATCCCTTTTTTATTATGTATATAATAAGCCTGTTTGTTCTGTTCCTCTAGAGAAGCATACCTAATAAAGCATTCAACCATAATGCTACAGAAGGAAGGAGAGATACTTGTTCATACCCAGTGATGTCTAATGCAGAGTCCCAGAGGTGCAACAAGAGATTCAAACCTTAGAGAGAAGCATGAATAAAACAACCTGGGGCTAGAGATTGCATCAGTGGCCTAGAGCATAGGGCTTGCCAGTTAGGAACTGGGATAATGGGAAATACAGTGGATCAAAACTAAGGACTTGGAACCAAAGACAAAAGCCCCAAACAGACAACTGTGATACCATTTGGGAGAGGGAGAAAAGATGTGATGGGATGTGTACCTAAGACCTGCAGAAAACACACAGCTCTGAAGACACAGGGCATTAATCTTGTTTTCAGTGAGGGAAAACTCTCTGGTCATCACAAAGTACAAGGGATCTATTTAATGCTAAACTCCACATCCAGGATAAAACAAACTGGGAAGCAGTCCAAAAGGATATCTGTTTTTATGTAAAGTACTATATCTACTCCTAAATTTAAAAATATTAAGGAATTTAGAGGACAGAGCATGGGGAAAACTACCTACCTATTTCATGGCTAAAACAACAAATATATATGTATACTTACATATACATATATACACACACATTCCACTTATCAGTAGTTTCTGACTAGAAGTCTATTTTTGGTTTAAACCTCTCTGTGACCAATTATGTAATTCCATGGTAGACTGATTTTGTGATGTCCAAGTTCAAATGATCCAAGTACAAATTATCACGAAGCAATTTATTATGCCATTCACTAAGCCAAAAGAGTGAACAGGAACAGATTTCCCAGAATAACGTATGTGTTTCAGTTTATTTTCTTGCATAACTTTTTAAAAATAAAGAACTATCGTAGAATTTTACAAGCTAATACATCCCTAACATCACCTAACCAGTCTGCTCTATCCCTGAAAAATTGGCAACTATTATGAATCATTTGTGCAGAAATCTAGATTTGTGTGTACTGTATGAGTATCCTCCAAGATTGTAAAATGCAAAGATTTTCAATTTGAAATCTATTGTTTGCATCAGATGTGAAAGATTTTCTAAGATTTAGAAGGTACACAGATTTTACAGTATTGCTAGTTTGCTATTTTATCCAGTTCCATTAATTATAAATGTAATGATTGTCAACTATGTGGTTATACTATGTCAGGCATTAGGGACTGAGCAATGAACAAGACAGACAATATTTTTGATCTCTTAAAGCTTATAGTCTGGTAGATATGATAGAAAAGACTAATAAGCTGCAGGTGTGATGAGGGCAGTGAAACCGTGCCATGGGAGTACGTGGGGACTCTAATGAGAGAAATGCATGCCTGCCCATAGCAAGTACTGAAGCAGACACTATGAATCCAGTCCCATCTTATAACACACCAAACTAAGCTTAAGCTGTTTAACAAGTATTCACATTCATCATATATAATTTGGAAAACGCAGAAATGTTTCACATCATGTCAGTCTCTAGAATTTGTAGTTTTGAAACTTTATTTAAATTAGTTAGTACAAGTTTATGATAAAATGTCCATTCTCTTTCATTTTTTTAAAATGGTGTGTTGCAAAATGTCCCTTTTTTCAGTTTCCCAGGCATCCCGTTCTTTTACCAAAAGGTACTTCCTGTATACAGTTTTTTATACATCCTTACAGAACTATTCCAAGCATTCCAAAATAACACTTTCTTAGATAAATAGAGATAAACTGAGGGGTTTAGAAGTTAGGTAGTTTGTCACCCCATTTATAAATGGTGGAGTTGAATATCTATTTTTCTATTTCTTTAGCCTTTCCCATTTCTTTCTTGAATACACAATGTCAAGCATTCAGCACAGTTCATGGGCACTATTACAGTTGTCCCCTAATTGGTTCCTTCGTTATCATTTTTGTCCTTTTCAATGTATTTTATTTAAAATACTATTTTATTATAAAGTATATATACAAAGAATTTATCTTCTAGGTGTGTTATTAATGATAATTGTAAAATAGGCTAAAGAATAACTAAGCCATAGAAAATTTTCAGAACCCTTGAAGTTCTTAGTGTGATATACACCAAATTCTTCCCCTTTATACCCTACTAGAAGTAACCATTATCCTGAATTTTGTGTTAGTCATCCCCCTGGCTTTTAAAAAATTGTTTTGTCATGCATTAATGTCTTTTTAAAGTTTTCTCTTATATTGAAGAAATCTTATTTTGTTAATTTTTTGTGACTTACTCCCTTCACTCAATGATATTTATTTGAAAATTTTTCTATGATGATACCTATATCTATAGTTACTGACTTTTAATAATGATTAGGTTTCCAGTTGTACTAATATACTACAACTTTTGTAACTCTCATTTGGTTTTTGACATTGGGTTTGTTTTCCCTTTTTAAAAGAAAATCTTTTTTATATTATTACAAAACCATTATGGCATCAATCTTCCTATTTGTTTACTGGTGCACATGTGTAAGAATGCCATTTCAGAGCTTCTAGGCTGTAATTAATCAAGGAGAATAAGTCTGTCAATATGAAGGCATAGAGAAATTAACTACTGCTGTATAACAAAACAGCTCAAGGTTAGTGGCTTAATGCCAGTTTTGAGGTCAACTTAGCTCTTTGCTGATCAGTCCCAAGCTGAGCTGATCTCTCCTGAGTTCATCATTGGCTGGAACTGGCTGGGTAAAGTTGGCCTCATTACTGCTCTAAATCACCTTTTACCCTCTATCTAATAGGCTAACTTGGATTTGTTCTCATGCAGTATTAGGGTTTCTTAAAAAAAAAAAAAAAAGACCTGTGATGGAAGTCTAGGGTTGGAAAAGATACATTATCACCTCTACCATATTCCTTTGCCCAAAGTAAATCTCAAGTCCAGTCTAGATTCCAGGAATAGGAAAATATACATCATACAGAGTTTCATAGTAACATAAGTACAGGGAAGGGTGCAATACTGCACTAGTTTTGTAATTAGTATACCACACTCAATACGTGGAGGATGAAATCTAGTGAAGCTCTCCTACCATGCTGTCATTAATGGAATTGATACAGTCATTTTAGCAATTAATTAATTTTGCCATATGTAGTAAACCCCAGGATTCTGTCACAAGTGTTTCAGGGACAGGTCATCTAGGGAGGACATCTAGAGAAGCTCCTGGCTATTCTCTATTGTATCAGTTCCAACCTAAGTGTGTGCTTAACTCTGGGATGCAGTAATTAGGAAGCCAATAATCCATGTAGCTGGGACCTCAGGAACAGAGTTGATTCTTTGATCTTAATCAGCCTCATTTCATAGCTATTTCTCTACTATTTCAGAACAAGGGTTAGGAAAAGCCTTATTATTAAATTGGGCCCCTTCACATTCCAGCAGCACATTGTTTAATGTTAGTCTTTCTGTCTAAATTACAAATTCTGTTTTCTTTGCTAGCAGGCATTATGTCAGAGTAATTCAGTACAGCACTTAGCACAGTTAAAGGCACTCCAACCATGATCATCAGACTGATTCACTGAATGAATGAATAAAAGATATTTTTTTCCCATTGAAAGAACTAAGGGACGGCTCCATCAAAGAGAAGCATGTCTTGTTCTGTAGGCTGCAGAGATATTTTTGGCTCTGACCCATTTTATTTTTACACCATCCTATAATCAGCACCTTTTGGCTCGTGTTCACATGGTGTATGTGTTCCTTCGCGCTGACTGTGACGCTGAATAATCACTACTCACTAGTGGGTATCACCTCTTCCTGGATTGTCCTCTTCTGGTGACCTCTATAAAGACAAAGGCAGCACAGCAAATTCGCAATCCTGCCTACTTAGCAGCTCAGCAGTGGACAGTTGGTTTCAGATTTTTGGCACCCCTAGCATTTTTCTTTCATTATAATTCATACAATGGGAATCACCAAGAGCAAACACATTACCAAGGGCATTTATAAAACCACCTTTCCTGGAAAACTTTTAGATAAAAACTAGGATTCCTTTGTGTTAGCAGGCAGAAAAATCTATGGCTGGCAGCTTTAGAACTGCATATTTTTAAACTTTTTATTTTGGAAAATTATGTATATACACTAAAGTGGAATACTAGTATGGTAAACTCTTTCTGCCACCATCCTGCTAATACAGGGCAGAAGAGGACTGTAATTTGAATGGTGGGAACAGGGACAATCAAAGACTGAGGGTATATATGCTTATATGATCTATCTTTCTTTCAATATGGTATTTACAGAGTACTAAGAGCTCTGAGGTCAAGGCAGAGGTTAAAGGAGAACTCTGTGAGGTTGCTCTGTTGTTCATCATCATCTTACCTAGAAAAAAACATAAGCAAGAAGACAGTCAGGAGCTGGCACGAGGTCATAGCCTGGTAAGTCATGGACGAGCTCCACGGTCAAATCCTGAGCTGCTGTTTTCACGCTCATCCCACTCAGCTTTGCTGCTCTCCTCAGCAGACTCACATCCTTCCACCGCTTCTGTTATGCTTGGGGAGCCCCTCTTTTATGGGGAAGTGACTCTTTGAAATTCCCAAGTTGTCCTTTTTCCCTTCCATCTTGCTTACTTCTCGAGTGAAGTTCACTTGCCTCATGCCTATGGAACCAATCCTGCTTTCTGCGTGTGCCCTGGGGCAGGGTCCTGCCATTGCCTGATTGTTATCTTTTGAACATCATTCCCCTATTTATGGCATTCCTCTTCCTTCTTTTTTTCTTCTTCTCCTTCTTTTGCCATTTCTGCTTCTTCCCTTGTTCCTTTACATAATGTCCCAGCTTTTGAGTTAATGTCCCTTCAAAGCCTTTAGTGTCACATTTATATAAAATTCTCATTGGTGATATTTTCCATCACTTCACAGTTGGAAAGTTGCAATCAGGACCATAGGCTGAAGAACAAACCTTAGTAGTAACAAATATTGATCCTGCAGTTACATGGACCTAAATTGGAAAATGTGCCTTTCTAGCTATATAGCCTTGGAAGAGCTATCTTCTGTAAACCTTAGTTTATTCACATGTAAGATTTAGAGTACCTTCACAATACAGTTGTTCTTAGACGTCAGTGACAAATTATCTGGTAGGAGTATAGCGCAGAGCTTGGCTGAGGTATAACTCCTTGGTAAATGCTGGCACTGCCAATGTGTGTACCCACCTTCCTCAGTCCTTAAAGCCAGTCATCATTTAAGATCTATTCTCATTCTTTTTATGGCCACTACTGCACCTCTTCCATTCCCTACTTACTCACTGCAAATGATTAGCCATGTTCTATATTGGCAGCACTTTTTAGTTATTTTTTTCCATTTAGTACTCCTGAATTCATTCCCCTCTCTTTTCATTGTGGGCCCTTTCCATAATGTTATTGCTAGCAAGTACTACCCAATTGCTTGAACTCTTGGTTTTTTTTTTTTTTTAAAGAGAGAGGGACAGTGAGAGAGAGAGAGAGAGAGAGAGAGAAAGAGAGAGAGAATCAAATTTTATTCAGTTTTTCATGTGCCTTTCATTGCTCTGACACTTTAACATTGTGCTGGGGTTTGAAACTGTCTTCACTCTACCAGGCAAGTGCCACCACTCCAGTCCCTCTCTTGAACTCTTAATTTCTATGCTTAGATATTCCTCAACTCATTTTTTTCTAGTTAGTATTTCTAAATCTATTTATCTTTGGAAAAGTTGTATATTTCTTATTGAATCTCTATAAATTCATACTATTTAACTTTATCTGGGCCTTCATTAATGCCCACAAATATGTATTTATTTTCACTGATTCCAAATGTTTTGAATATGACTGTAATTCCCCTGAATTTTCTATTTCCCTTAAATTATCAACATCATTTTAGTGAGACTATTGAAATTATTAAAGAATGCATCTATCACTTTGTGAATCTTATGTCCTATTCTAGTTTCCACATGGCTTCTCAGACATTCCCACACTGTTTTTTTTTTCTATTATGCATTTTCTTAAAGTAAAGCTAACAATGACAATGACTTGTTGAAACAAGAAATTTACTATTTTTAACTAAAAGTGCATATACGTTGATAGGAATACTTTGTAAATGTTGTTGGAACAGTAGTTTCTTTGATCTTGCTAAAGATACCCCTCTTTATAGCCACCATTGCATAGCATCTGTGGCCCTTTATTTGTGCTGTCTTTTGTATTCACCAGACTACAAGTGCTTTTATAATTCCTTCTTCTCTCCTTCCCTTTTGCTTAAGCCACAATAACTGTGGTTGTATCATTGTACCAATCTCTGAAGGATTGAATACACAGAATCTCTAATTGCAAGGCCCTTATAGCTGATAAATACTATTTTAATAATATCTCAGTCTAAGTTGTTCATATTTTTCCTGTACTAGCAGCTATGATTAACCTACTCAGTATCCATATCAACCCCATCTCATCTTTCTTCTCTTCAGCAAAAGGAATGTCTAAGCCAGACCTGTGGCCATGTGTTCTTGGTTAGTCAGTCATTTCATCATCCTCTACAAAAAAGCATTTCTTTCCTGTTGGAGTTTGGAAGTCATGATTTCTGTAATTTTGGAGTTGGGGATCAAATGGATTAATTTGAGAAGTAAGAAGTAACACATTTCAACTATATGATCTAGATCCAATTTAATCATCATTTCCTCATTTTAAAATTTTGTTAAGATTTAAGCTTGATGAAAATTAAAAGGAGGCCAATTGGTCTCAAAAAAGACACAAATAAAAGGATGGGCTATTTTGAGATTTTCTCATAAGGTCACCTTTAGGAAATCCCAGTCTATAACAGATATTAGTTTTTATTTATGGAACCAAGTAGTTCCTTGTAAAAGACTGGCTGGGAAAAAAAGAAAAGATTTTTTTTTAAAAGAGAATGCTGCCTTTTTCTTTGACAGGAAAAGTAGCAGCTTTAGCTTACCGTCATCTTGCCCTGGGACTGCCACATCTGTAACCGAGACTTCCCTTAGTCTCACACGAAAAGAGAGACAGATGGAAGTTCTAACCTTTATAAAGGGTATACCACCAAAACAGTTGGGAATTTAATCAATTAAAAGACAAAGCCACATACCCAGTGGTCTTCTCCTGAATAGGATGACCTTTTGCCTATAGACATGCAAAAGTTATTTTACTGTGTTTCTTCGGTTCTTTTAGGTTTATTCTAAAAACAAATCAAAAAGTTTTTGCCCAAAATGTCAGCTGATGCTTCAAGCAGTTCTGATACATATGAGAATTATTAGAAAAGAAAAAAACCTCAAAAAACAACAACAAAAAAACAAAACAAAATCATTATACGATGATTTTATTCTAAAACATCAATATATATTCCTAATATTTTTAGTAGGGATATATAGTTCCCTGAAATAAAACTGCATATTTGCAAAGTCCTTACCTTTTTGACACTTTGAAAAATGAAATTTAATATCTACATTAATAAAAAAACTCTTTCAACTCGTATAACCATTGTAAATGATGTTAGTTAGCAAAACATCATTAATAGAATAGAATGTCTACGATGGTTTTCTTTCTTTTTGTTTAGTTTTTTGGTACTGGGAATTGAACACAGGAATGTTCTACTGTGGAACTACATCCCCAGCCATGCTTTTTTTAAAGATTTTTTTGAGACATGGTCTCACTAAGTTGCTGAGGCTGACCTTGGATGTGCCATCCTCCTGCTTCAGCCTCCTGAGTCACTGTGCTTACAGGCATGTACCACTGAACCCTGCTGCAATGTTTTTCTATTTCTTAGAAACACATTAAGATGTGCATACTCGTCCTTCTCAGTATTTTTAAGTAGATATTTTTAATACCCAGCCTTAGAAGGAATTAAACAATCATTAACTAACAGGGTGTTGATATATCTAAAAATATCCAAGTTGTATTGGAGATAACAGGGTTGAAAGTACATACTCAGAAGGAGTTACAGGCAGTGTCCTGTGACTAAATGGATTTTGGAGGAGAGTTGAGAGTTGGTTTGTAGTTAACCACAATGTAAAGAACACTGAGAAAAGATCCCCTTTGTTCATTTAACACTTCACATTTAGTATTGAGCACAGTGTCTGGCCCTCAGTGACATGAAATAGTTATTTCTTCAATGGATAAATAAATGAATGACCCAGAGTGGAGTCTTGGTTTTGATTTCATGAAATTGACTAATAACTCCAGCTTAAGCATGGGCCTGCCACACATAATAGCTTCATTTAGGGTACCATGGTACTAGAGGGAATAACTCTGAAAAGTTTATCCCCTAGGACACAAATACTAATTTCCCTATATATTTTTCCTATAACCTCCTAAATTATTCATCTATTAAGAAGTGTGGAATTTTTTAAAAGCATTTCTTAACAACCAATTACATAGCAAATTCTGTTGGTTCAACCTCTGGATTATATCTAAAGTAGATCTCTTCTTCACCATTCTCATTCTCATTAGAAAATGTGTGATTGAGGCTGGAGCGGTGGCTCGGCGGTTATGGCGCTTGCCCAGCATGGGCAAGTACACGGGTTCAAACCCCAGCACCAACATACACATCTACGTGTCAGAGCAATGAAAGTCATGTGAAAAATGCAATAAAAATTGATTCTCTCTCCCTCTCCCCATCTCACTGTCCTTCTCTCTTTAAAAAAAAAAAAAAAGAAGATGTGTGATTGATACAGAGTTGGTGCCATCTGGGCTGCGTGGCATCTTCTCTTGCAGATGCCTCAATCTCACTCAGGATTTTCAGTAGAATAGGTTAGAGGGGAATTATCAATAATAGCTTCTTTCTTGAGTAGTAAAACCCAAAATGACCACAACTGTGGCTCTTCAGACTGAGGAGAGGCAGGAAGGACTTCTGGCAGTGAAGGTAAAAGAGGGAGAGAAGGACTGTGCCTGTGGGCAAGAATCTGACTGGTCAAGAAGTATCCTTCATACCAGAGAGATCTTTCCTAGATGCTTCAGGCAGTTCTGCTATCAGGAGACCCCTGGGCCCCGCAAAGCTCTTGCACACTGGAGAGAAACCTTACCAGTGCAGTCAGTGCAGCAAGAGTTTTAGGCGACGTTCTGACCTCATGAAGCATCAGAGAATTGACACTGGAGAGAGACCTTATGAATGTGAAGGGTGTGGCAAGAAATTAATTTATCATTGCAACCTAATACAACATCAGAAAGTCCACCGTGTCACTGAATTGAGCTAGCTTCTTGGAACAGGGAAGGCAAAATTTCCTGAAGTCAGACCACTAGCAAGTTGTCAGGAGTACTATTTCTTATTTTGTCCCTAAGGGAACAATAAAAGTTTAATCCTGTAGCATAGAAAGTTACAGGGAAATCCAGTGAACATGTCCTAAATTTTATGATGAAATAAGCATAGTATCTTAAATATATCTGTCAAGTTCTCTGTCATCAGTGACATCCACAGTTTTGCAGTGCTAAATATTGCTGCTTGTATTAACTTCAGACTTTAGATCTAATGTCACACACCTGTTCAAGAAGTTGTCTGGATGTACTTCAGGAAAGCTACTTTATCTTGGTTGTTAAAAAGTTAAAAAGATTGTAGAAAATTATTTGCAGCCTGAGTATAAAATAATTTTAGAGTCAATCCACCGAATTAATAAATTTTAAAATTAACCAATTTAAAAATAATGGTAGGACAATCTGTAATCTGGTTTTTAACTTTACAACATGAGGAATGAATATAAATATGCAAAAGTTTCTCCCTATAGATTTTTAGTAATTTAGGCTTCATTCAGGAACCAAGGAATTGAAGTGTGTTACTAGCAGCCCATTGGCCAGTGATAACTACTGCTGCTCATGATTTTAAATTTGTACAGAGACTAAGAAATTTGGATGAAACTGATATCTCACTTTAGATTTTTGTTTTAAAAACAGTGGACTCTGCATTTTTCCTGTGTAATATAATGAATGTTTTCAGTTTTTGTCTTTTCTTCTACATTTAATCATTTATATGGAAAATTTCAAACATTACAAGGATAAAAGAGTGTTTTTTAGTCTTCTGTACTGATTTTTTTTATTTTTTGCGTTGCTGGGGATCAAATTCAGAGCCTATAACATGCTATACAAGTATTCTACCACTGAGCTATATCCCCATCTTCCTTGACTGCTTTTTGTAACTTCCATATTTCTTGGCATTCCTGATTACCACCAAGGTAATATATACAAAAATTTCTTTCCCTTAACATTGATTAACGGTTTATTAAGCTTTATACTAGGCCCAGGAGACAAAGAAACGGAAAATTTGTGGTGAAAGTAGTCTATTTTGGAAGACCATGTACACAGCAGCTAACTTAAAAATAACAGAATTACTGGAAGGGACCATAGAGAGCATTTTTGCATGACCTTATTTGATAGGGAAAAGAGTCTCTGAAGAGTAATTGTCTAAGGTTGCACAGCCAGTACCAGAGCTAGAACCAGAACTTTGTCTTCTAATTCTTAGTGCAATTTTTTTTCTTTACTAAGCTACTGGAGGCCTTATATCATCAAATAGAAGTTTCAGAAATATGGAACTTATTAAGTCACTGAAGTTTTGCTTTACATCTCAACAAACCCTCCCCTCCCATCTATATTTCAATAAAAACATAATCACTCTATTTAATTTGCAGTGGAATCCAGGAAAGATTTCTCCCACTTACCCTCATTTGAAACATTTTATTTATTTTTAACTTTTAAATTTTAATATATTTAGTGGGACTTCTTAATAAAGATTGTCATTCTTCACCTATTCAAACATCAATACTATGTAAAATACTGTATAATTCCATTTTAGAATTCATTAAATAATCCCCATTCATAAATTTCCCTTTATACGTAACTATTTTACTAGTTACTTGGGTATCTTTCAGTACTCCTTTAAATATAAAAAACACAAATATATAATCTCATTTCTTCAAAAAAAAAGAAAACATGTGATTAGTAAATGCTTTCTAAGTCAAAGTGTGCTTGGAGAAAACCACACCCTAAATCGAACTTTCACTGAAAGTCTTGAAGAAGGAAGTAACTTTGCATAAACATGAAATTTTCATATTTTACTGTTTTGTTCTTTTGTATTGAAAATCAGGATGGAAAAAGAAATCTCCACTGCAATTATTTTTTGCCCTCCCCAGCTCCCTTAAGTACCTATGTGATATTTCTGTTTGTCTTATAGCCACTCAAATTTAACACTTCTTTTTTTAAAAAACAAATTTCCCAACTTCCTAAACCCCTCTCCCTTCTGAATTCCTATTTAGATAGGACATATATTTTCAAGCATTAGACCTTCAAAACTGGGAGCCAAATTTGATTACAGTTGCCAGTGAAATCAATTGCTCAATTATTTAATATACTTCTCAAATGCATCATTTCCTTTGTGTTCCAAGTGCTGGGACCCAAGCCTAGCTACTATAATTCATGCCCAGGAACTGAAAGAGATTCATAATTGAAATCTCTGCCTCTGGGTGTTATACATATTCACCCAGGCTGCCACTGTGGGACAATTTCAGGAGCCTCAAGTTTGTTGATAATCATCTGTCTTTGGCATTTAAGGCATATGAAATGTGACTCAGCAACTTTCTCTCTGTGTCTTCACTTCGACCTCAGTGGAACTTTTTGCCCCATTCAAACCTGACCATAAACTCCTTTGATATCAAACTCAGAAACTGTACTCCTTTAGGAATAGTACTACACTCTCATGCTGACTCCCAATTAAGCAATTTAGTTTGGCTACTTGTAGACCCATTATGGAAACAAAAGTAAACAGTCTGTGAATGCAGTCACAATTTATTGTAATATAATTTGAACAAGAAGCAAATAACAAGGAAAATGACTAATACTTGAATGATTTGCTGCATATACAAACGGCACAATAATTGGCTCTGAGACTAGGGGGAAAAGATCATAAAAATCTTTTATAACTCTCCTAATTGTGCCCCAAATTGAAAACTAAGAGTCTATGGCTGATAAAAAAGAAGCATAATTCAACAATACTGTCTTTTGTGGATAATGGAATAGGGAAGGCATCAAACTCTGCATGTATCAGCTTTTTGGGATAGAGGTTATTTTAAATGTGTTTACTGAATTGCAACTTATTCTGATATTTGTAAAGGAAAAACGTCTTGCTCATCTGTTATTTACAGAGAAAATTAAGCAAGCATTTTAAAGTGTCTTTTCAGAAAGATGTGAGGATATGTTTCCTGAATGTTCAGGGGCGAGTCTTTTAGAATTCATCAGTCCTTGTCCACCACAACTAGAACTACTTCAAGTAAAGAATAATTTGGGGGAAAAGTCTGATTTTGCCATGATTGTGTTAGAAATAAACTATATCTACATGGAGCATCACATTAAACTTGGAAGTTACTACATTATGTTCAGAGCTAACTTAGTGCATTTAAATCATATTTTATTTGTGTTCATTGCAGTGAAAAATGCAGAGAATGTCCTGACTGCCGACCCAATGCTAATTTCAAATTTGACTATTGATTAAAAATAAAAATTAACTCTGAGGTATTTTCTCAAGTATTTCAATTGAAGATATATTTTAAAAACTACACTAAATGGGGATTATTTAATGCATTCTGAAATGGAATTATACATTGTTATTAAATAAAAGGGAGGCTAATCAAATGTTAAAATGCAGTAGGGTTTTAAAAAATTAGAAAAAAATTGTCATTATTATAGAAACTTTACCGTACAGGGTATTTAAAACTAAACAGCAGCAAGAAAAGGTAGACTTTTCAGCAAGCACATAGGAATTTGACAGATATGCTTTGAATATTAAAATAAGCATTTTGGTCTGACCTATTTAAAAGTTAATGGTTTGAGCAACAACATTTGATGAGGTGAAAATGTAATCAATCAACTGAAAATAAAGAAACAATAAAAGAATAATTCAGTACCTCATTTTAATACTTATTTATTTTTTGAGAAGGAAACAATTATACTTTATTTGATTCACAATGATGTGAATTTCCAAGCTGTAAATTACATTAAAATTCACGTGAATTGTATTTCATCAAATCTGCCATTGATTGAAATTGTATCATTTGGGGCTAGGGGTATAGCTCAGTGACACAGCCCTTGCCTAGCATGTGTGAGGCCCTGTGTTCTATCCCCAACACTGGAAAAAAAACCAAAACCAAAACCAAAAAAAAAAAAAAAAAACACACACACACAAAATAAACAACAACGAATTCCACATCTTTTTATGTACTAAGAAAGAAAAAAGTGATCAAATAAATTATAACATTTCATCAGTAATTGCAAAGACTTTAAAACAAAAATGTTAATCTTAGAATCAATGTAATATAGCATAGACAAAAATGCATTCCAAAGCTAGCATAAATTGTGCAGTACATCAATCTGGAGTATTTGTGTCACGGCTTTTACTGAGTCAACATGTGCCTTAGACCCCTAACCATAACTAACACCATTCTGTTCCACAAATGATCCACCTAGTGAAGCATGGAACTCTGGTGCTTGCCCAAGAAAGGTCCTGTGAGTGAACGTCAAGAATGAGAGCATGAATTTGCCTCCCCGAAATTAAGGGCAGAATGTTATCTTGAAGGCAGAAACCTCCAATGTTGTCACATGTTTCTGTGTGACTTGGGGCCACTTCTCAAAGCCAATGGAGACCTAAGTGCTAGGGCCATGTGGTGCCTGCCAGTGTGTGAACAGGAGGACTTACCAAGTGTTCTGATCTTTTTTTTTTCCAAATACTTTCTTTTGTGAAGTTAAATATCAATAATGGAGATCCTTTTGCCATTATCTGTATATTAATGAACTATTTTGATGGCATTTTGTGACTGTCATCAAATTTATCAGTGTTTGGAAGAGGAAATTGAGGAATTTAGGTACGTAGGTTGGTTTAAGAGAACTAAGGGTCGATTGTCTCCACTCATAGGTGGAGGTGGGGACTAGACCCTGGACAATGAGAAAGTTGGTCTAGTAACATGAGTTAAATCCAGATAAGGTGTAATGCTTTACAATCTAATACCTTTTTTTAGAGTTATAAAGGGAAAGGGAAGGGAGGGATAAGGGAGGGTAATTGGGGGGGGCACTCCTGGGGATAATTGCAATATCCAGAATATTTACACATTTTATACACATTTTTTATTATTTTGTTAAAATCTTGTAAGGTTGTTCAAAAATAAAAAAAAAAAAGAGAACATGTAGGGCTGGAGCGGTGGCTTGGTGGTTACAGTGCTTGCCCGGCATGTGCAAGTACATGAGTTCAAACCCAGAACCACGTACACAATTAAGTGTCAGAGCAATGAAAGCCATGTGAAAAACTCAATAAAAATTGATTATCTCTCTCTCTCTCTCTCTCTCTCTCTCTCACTGTCCTTCTTTCTTAAAAAAAAAAAGAATATGCATATGGAAAATTTGGCATGTTCATTTGAAAAACTTAAATATTGGGGGTGAATCATTGGCAGTTTGGGTAAAACCGTGGTAATATCAGTGGAGCATGGTATCTGGAGGTTAGCCTACTAGGGATTGGTATTTAGCCTTGATAGAAGCTTGGTGGTAGGGATGGCAACAAGAGGGGAAGGGCATCAAGGAAGGAACCTCATCACAATGATGAGCCTGAAAACAAGACATAGTGAAAGGTGGAATCAGACCACATTGTTGTCAAAATCAAAGAGATTTGATAGCATCAAAGGCATAGTCCACAGGTCTCTAAAAACTAAAATGAAGTATCCTGCAAATGGATGGTTATGGAAGAGATCATGTTGAGTAAAATCAGCTTAACCCAGAGATCTAAGGGTCGATTGTCTCCACTCATAGGTGGAGGTGGGGACTAGACCCTGGACAGTGAGAAAGATGGTCTAGTAACATGAGTTAAATCCAGATAAGATGTAATGCTTTATAATCTAATACTTTTTTTAGAGCTATAAAGGGAAA
>PVKS010041866.1:0-15756 GCA_004027875.1 Aplodontia rufa
AAAAAAAAAAAAAAAAATAGTCCTTGTCATTAAATCTCAGACCACAGTACAGTAATACTGGATGACATCAGCACATCCTTTTCACCAATAGACGTATCATCAAAGAATAAAAGTCTATGAAGATGTATCCAGCCTAAGCAATACTATAAGCCAAATGAACTTATAGACATCTACAGAATATTGTACCCTAAAACAGCTGAATTTACCTTCTCAGCAATTCGTGGACCCCTTTCCAAAATAGACCATATATATATATATATATATATATATATATATCTTTTTTTTTTTTCCCTAAAGAGAGTACAGTGAGAGACAGAATCAATTTTTATTGAGTTTTTCACATGGCTTTCGTTGCTCTGACACTTAACTGTGAACGTGGGTGCTGGGGTTTGAGCCCGTGTACTCGCACATGCTGGGCAAGTGCCGCAACCGCCAAGTCACCACTCCGGCCCCCCAAAATAGACCATATTCTGTGTTACAATGTCTTAGCAAATACAAAAAAGGTCGATATAATCCCATGCATCCTATTAGACTGTAATGGAACGAAACTAGAAATCAACACCAAGGAAAAACTAATGGAAACCATATGGAAATTAAACAATACCTTTTTTTTTAGTCAATTTTTATTTTTTCCATCTGGTTTTTGTTTTTCCAGCACTTAGTTGTGTATGTGGTGCTGTGGTTCAAACCTGGATTCTCATACATGCGAGGCAAGCACTCTACTGCTGAGCCACCTCTCTAGCCCCTAAACAATACTTTCAAATGAAGAATGAATAAAAAAGAAATTAGAGAGAAAATATTCTTAGAAACAAATGAAAACAAAAATACAACATATCAAAACCTCTAGAACAACATGAAAGCACTAATGAGGAAAATTTATTTATTGCAAAGTCAGCCTGCATTAAGAAAATAGATGCCATATAGCCTAATACTTTTTTAGTGATATTGTGGGTAAGGGAAGGGTGGGATACGGGTGGGAAATTGTGGGGGGCACTCCTGGGGGCAAATCTAGTATCCAGAAAACTATACACATTTTATATTATTTTGTTAAAAATTTGTATGGTTGTTCAAAAATAAAAATAAATAAATAAAAAGAAAATAGATGCCAAATAAATAAGCTTATGCTCCACTTCAAGGTCTTAGCGAACAAACTAAAAAATCAGTAGAAGACAGAAAATAATTAAGACCTGAGCTGAATTTTTTTTTCTTGAGGAATTGAGTTGTTGTACAATCATAAATGCATTTGATCCTAATCCTGAATCACCCCCGTATTGCCCAAGCCCCAATCTCTTGATTCTTCTATATTTCCCCCGTATAACATATAAATGTCTGTATATACATATGACATTTATATATATTTTATATATGTGTGTATATATTTATATATTTGTATGTGTATATAAATATTGTATATTTATATTGTTATAGATTTATATATATGTGCATGTTATGTATATGTGTGTGTATATATGATTGTAAATTTTCCAGAATTAAATGATTGTGTATCATTTGCCTTCTTGGGAGGGTATGCCACAGTGTTGATTATCTCAGTAGATCCCTTCCTATCCTCCCTACCTCTCCCCCAGAACTGAAATTAATGAAATTGAGAATAAAAAAAAATATACAGGATCAGTGCCACAAGAATTGGTTCTTCAAAAAGATAAATAAGATTTATAAACCCTTAGCTAATGGAGCAGTGGCTCAAAAGTTAGAGCAGTGCCTGGCATGCACAAAGACCTGGGTTCGAACCCCAGCACCACATACACAACTAAGTATTGGAGAAACAAAAAGCAGATGAAAAAATAGATAAAATTGATTCTCTCACACTAATTCTCTCTTTAAAAATAAATAAATAGGGGCTGGAACAGTGGCTTGGCGGTTACAGCACTTGCCCAGCTTGCGCAGGTACACAGGTTCAAACCCCAGCACCCACATATACAACTAAGTGTCAGAGTAATGAAGGCCATGTGAAAAACTCAATAAAAATTTATTCTCTCTGTCTCTCACTGACCTTCTCTCTTTAAAATAAATAAATAAACTCCTAGCTAAACGAATCAAAAGAGTAAAGATGCAAATCAACAAAATTACAGATGAGAAAGGAGATATCATCACAGGACTTCTGAAATCCAGAGGATCATTAGAAAATATTTTGAATTTATGCTCCAATAAACTGAAATATCTATAAGACAATGACAAATTTCTAGACACACATGACCTGCCCAGTTTGAACAAGGAAAATACAGAAAACCTAAATCAATATCAAGTAATGAAATTAAAATGGTAATTAAAAGCCTACCAATAGGGACTGAATCGGTGACTTGGCAGTTACAGTGCTTGTTTGACATGCACGAGGATGTGGGTTCAAGCCCCATCACCACGTACACAACAAAGTGTTGGAGCAATGAAAGCCACTTGAAAAACTAAATAAATCTGATTCTTTCTCTGTTTAAAAAGAAAAGAAAGAAAGCCTACCAACAAAGAAAAGCCCTGTACTAGATGAATTCTCAGCTGAGTTCTGCCAAACCTTTAAATAAGAACTAACTCCAGTCTTTCTCCAATTATTCTATGAAATTGAAAACGAGGGAACACTTCCGAATACATTCTATAAAGCCAGTATAACCCTGATACCAAAATCAGACAAAGACACATCTAGGAATGAAAACTACAGATAATATCCCTGGTGAACATAGATGCAAAAGTCCTTAAAATACTAGCAAACTGCATTCAGAACCATATTAAGCAGATAATAAGGGCTGGAGTGGTTCTAGCACTTCTTGGCATGTGTGAGAACGTGGGTTCATACCCCAGCACTGTTGCGGGGTTTTTGAGATGAGGCCGGATTCTCTGCTCCCACTGGTGAATGGAGTCTGGGCCACTACAGATTCCAGCAGCCAAAACAGCCCGCTTCTAGTGTTTGCAGTGATTCCCAGATAAAACTGGGAATTTGGGCTTGTTGCAGGTCCCTCAGGTCTCTGCAGCCCAAAAGTGTTAGCAGCTACCCAGCTAAGAGCTGGGATTTCCGTGGTGCATTGCAGCTTTTGGTGTGGAAACACACCCTGGGAATTCGGCACCGATCTTCTGGGTCCTTGTCTCACGAATTTGAAGAATAAATTCCACGGAAAACCACGGAAGGAGGAGTAAAAGGAGCAGGATTTATTTAGGAAGAACAGAGACTCTGCAAAGAGGAGGGGGTACCTGGAAGCAGGACACCATCTAATGGAGGTTAGGCCAGAGGTTATATAGATTTGGGGTATGAGCATAATTAACATTCATGCAAAGCAGGCATTGAGAAATACATCAACTCCATTGGTTAAAATCTATGTAAAATAGGCATTGAAACTGGTCAAGAGCACCATTGGTTAAAACAAAAGGTGGCAAATACTTCCTACTATCCACCTGTGACCACCCCCATTTCTTAGTTGGGACTAGGGTGAGCCTCAAGGTCTTTTTGCATTTGAAGGCCCTGAGCATGCATGTGACCACCCCCATCTTAGTTGAGCCAAAGGTGAGCCTCATGGTCTTTTTGCATTTGAAGGCCCTGAGCATGCCCTGTCAATCATTCTCTGCCTCTACCAGCTAGCTCTTGGATAGGGGCCCTCTGTCCTGACTACATAGCCATTTCACTGTCTCTCCTAATCTGTCTCAGCACCACATATATAACTAAATATCAGAGAAACAAAAAGCAGATGAGAAAATAAAATTAGTTCTCTTTCTCTCTCTCTCTCAAAAAAAGGATGACAGTGTATTACAACCAATTGGGCTTCACCCCAAGTGTGCAAGGTTGGTTCAACCTGAAGATCAGTAATATATGTAATTCACCATTTAAATAGAATTAAGAACAAGAACCTTGTGATCATCCCAATAGATGCAAAAATGACCTCTGATAAAGTATGGCAACCATTCATGTTAAAAAACCCTGGAGGAATTAGGGGTAGAAGGAACTTACCTGAACCTTATAAAGTCTATATTCAGCAAACACAAAACCAGCTCATACTGAATGGAGAAACACTGAAAGTTTTTCCTCTAAAATCAGGAACAAGACAAGAATATCCACTCTTTTTTTTTTTTTTTTTTTTTTGTTACTGGGGATTGAACCCAGGGTATTTAAACAGTGAGTCACATCCCCATTCCTTTGTATTTTTTATTTAGAGACAGACAGGACTTTGCTAAGGCTGGCTTTGAATTTGTGATCTTCCTTCCTTAGCCTCCACAGGCACTGGGATTAAGGTGTGCATCACTGCACCAGGCAAGGCTGTCAACTTTTACCACTTCTATTCAGTATAGTTCTTTTTTTTTTTAAGTGAGAGAGAGAAAGAGAATCAATTCCATTTAGTTTTTCATGTGGGCTTCATTGCTCCAACACTTTGTTGTATATGTGGAGCTGGGGTTTGAACCCACATTCTTGTGCATGCCAGGCAAGCGCCATGACCACCCAGCCACTGCTCCAGCCTCAGTAGTTCTGAAAAGCCAGAGCTGGATGTGGTGGCACATGTCTATAATCCCAGGAGCTCAGGAGGCTGAGGCAAGATTGCAAGTTCAAAGCCAGCTTCAGAAACTTAGCAAAGCCTAAGCAATTTAGTATTACTTGTCTCAAAATAAAAAATAAAAATGGGGGCACTGGAGTGGTAGCTCAGCAGTTATGGTGCTTGCCTGGCATGTGCGAGGACCTGGGTTCAAACCCCAGCACCACATACACAAATAAGTGTCTTAGAAACAAAGGCCAGATGAAAGAAAAAAAAATTGATTATCTCTTTATCTCTCTCTCACTGTCTCCCTCTTGCTTTAAAAAATAAAAATAAAAATGGGGTGTGGATGTGGCTTACTGGTTAAGCACCCCTGGATTTAAAAAAGAAAAAAATCCAGCCAGAGCAGTCAGGCAAGAGAAGCAAATCAAAGGGATACAAATAGGAAAAGAAGCAGTTAAGCTTTCACTGTTTGCTGATAACATGATACTATATCTAAAAGACCCAAAGATTCTACCAGAAAACTCCTAGAGCTGATGAATAAATTTAGCAAGTAGAAGGGATACAAAATCAACACTCATTCAGTAGTTTTTCTGTACTCCAGCAGTGATTCAGCTGAGAAAAATCAGGAAAAACACCTTTTGATAATATCCTTAAAAAAAGAAAACCTGGGGATTTACCTAAAAAAGAAAGTGAAAGACCTCAACAATGAAAACAGAACACTAAAGAAAGAAATTCATGAGGACCTAAGAAAATGAAAGACCTCCTATGTTCTTGGATAGGCAGAATTAATATTGTCAAAATGGCCATACTACCAAAAGCAATACATAGATTCAGTGCAATCCTCATCAAAATACCAGTGATATTCTTCACAGAACTAGAAAAAAAAAAAAAGCAGTCCTTAAATTTGGAAGAGTAAGAGACCCAGAGTACCCAAAGCAATTCTGAATATTAAAAGCAATGTAGGAGGTATCACAAAACCCAATTTCTAATTATACTCTGGAGCTGTAGTCACAAAATCAGCATGGTATTGGCCTCAAAATAGGCATGAACCACATTGGAATAGAATAGAAGACGAAAAGATAACCATACATCTACAGCTATCTGACCTGACAAAGGTGCTAAAAACATTGGAGAAAGGACAGGATTTTAACAAATGGTGCTGGGAAAATTGGATATCCATATGTAAAAGAATGAAATTAGATACTTATCTCTTACCCTACACAAAAGTCTAATCAAAATTGATCAAAGACATCAGAATTAGACTAGAAACCTTGAAACTGCTAGAAGAAAACATAGGGTCAACATTTCATCATGTAGGTACAGCCAACAACTTCCTCAACAAGACCCCTAAAACTCAAGAAATAAAATCAAGTGTTAATCAGTGGGATGCTAGCAAATTAAAAAGATTTTACACAGCAAAGGAAATAATCAAAAGAATGAAGAGAGAGCCCACAGAATGGGAGAAAAATCTTTGTTAGCTACTCCTATGAGAGGGAATTAATATCCAGAATATATAAACAACTCAAAAAACTTAATGCCAAAAAAGCGAATAACCCAATCAATAAATGGGCAAAAGAACTAAACAAAGTTCTCTGAAGAAGAAACAAATGGCCAAGAAATATATGAAAAAATGTGCAACATCTCTAGTAATCAAGGAAATGCAAATCAAAACTACGCTAAGATTTCACTGTAGTCAGAATGGCAGTTATCAAGAATACAAATAATAATAATTGCTGGAGAGTATGTGGGAGAAAAGGTATACTCATGTTGCTGGTGGGATTACAAATTAGTACATTCACTTTGGAATGCAGTATGGAGATTCCTCAAAAAACTGGGAATGGAACCACCATGTGACCCAGCTATCCTACTCCTCCGTATTTATCCAAAAGAACTAAAATCAGCATGCTTTAGTGACACAGCTACTATGATGTTTATGGCAGTACAATTCACAATAGCCAAATCATGGAATCAATCCAGATGCCCAACAATAGATCAAGAAAATGTGGCACATTTACACAATGGAGTTTACTCAGCCATTAAGAAGAATGAAATGGTGGTATTTGCCAGTAAGTGGATGGAAATGCAGATAATCATGCTAAGTGAAATAAGCCAGACTCAGAAAATCAAGGGTTTTCTGCCATATGTGGAAACTACAGTAAAATAATGGAAAGAAGCCAAGGGGGGAGGGACTTGGATATCATAAAGACATAGGGAAGAGCCATGGAGTAGGAGGAGAATGAGAGGGAGATAGGAGGAGAAGGATATATGGAATTAATTTAACAAAATCATGTTATATACATATATAAATGGAGCAAAGGGAATTTCACCTGTATGTATATGTAGAAAGTACCAATCAAAAATACATAAAGGAGGGGTTGGGGATTTAAATCAGTGGCAGAGTGCTTGCCTAGCATGTACAAGGCCCCAAGTTCAGTCCTCAGCCCAGGGGAAAAAAAAATACATAAAGGAGGGGCTGGAGTGGTGGCTCGGGGTTATGGTATTTGCTGGCATGCTCGAGTACGTGAGTTCAAACCCCCCCAGCTACACGTACACATTGAAGTCTCATAGTAATGAAAGCTGCATGAATAACTAAATAAAAAATTGTTTCTCTATCTCTCTCTCTTCCTCTCTCTTTAAAAAAAATACATAAAGGAAGGGGCAGGAACGGTGGCTCTGTGGTTACAGTGCTTGCACAAAGTACACAGGTTCAAACCCCAGCACCCACATACACAACTAAGTGTCAGAGCATGTGAAAAGCTCAATACAAATTGATTCTCTCCCTCTCTCTCTCTCTCTCCTCTCTCACTGTCCTCCTATCTTTAAAAAAAATACATAAAGGAGTGAAAGGAAAGATCAGTAAAGTAGAGGAGAGATAAATGGGAGAGAGGAATTTAGGAAAAAGTGGGGAGAATGGGGATTGAAATCAAATTCCTTGTATGTATAATTTTGTAAAAATAAACCCATATTCTATGTATAATTATAATTCTCTAATAAAAGATACAAATAAAAAAATAAAACTGAGGACCCCAGAAAGTTCGGTTTATATCAATATTAAACATATTAGAAATTTAAAAAAAGAAATTTAAGCTGATGATTTCTTTTTTTTTTCCTTTTGTTTTTTAAGAGAGAGGGACAGTGAGAGAGAGAAAGAGAATCCATTTTTATTTACTTTTTCATGTGGCCTTCGCTCCAACACTTCATGTGTACATGGTGCTGGGGTTTGAACCCATGTGCTTGTGCATGCCAGGCAAGCGCCATAAACCGCTGAGCCTCTGCTCCAGTGCCCCCATAATTTCTTTAAAAATGTCCTGATTCATTTTTAAATAACAATAAAAGGGGCTGGAGGGGTGCCTCAGTGGTTATAGCGCTTGCCTGGCATGCTCAGAGACCCAGAGTCAGACCCCAGCACCACATACACAACTAAGTGTCAGAAAAGCAAAGCCCAGATGACAATATAAAGAAAGTTGATTCTCTCTTTCTCTTTCTCTCTCTCTCCCTCTTCCTCTCTCTTAAAAAAAATAAAACTAATAATGATAATTCACAGATTAAGAAATAATGTTAAGGGGGCTGGAGTGGTAGCTTGGTGGTTACAGCGCTTGCCTGGCATGTGTAAGTACACGAGTTCAAACCCCAGCACCCATGTACACAACTGAGTGTTGGAGCAACAAAAGCCATGTGAAAAACTCAATAAAAATTGATTCTCTCTCTCTCTTTCTCTCTTTCACTCACTGTCCTTCTCTCTTTTAAAAAAAGAAATAATGTTAAAATTTAAAAATATTTTTAAAAAGATAATGTTTATGAAAAATAAGTCAAAATTTAGTGAGAAGAGTGGCATTGTTTTACATCTTTGCAAATCTTTTTAATGTCTGACTCAATAGAAATCAGACATATTTTCTTTATTCAGTCTAGTACAGCATGTTTTTAGGTTGAAGAAAATTCAGCCTCGTACAGACATAGTTAGAAAAGGGTAGAAGTATATAATAGTCTTTTCAGATAATTGTGAATATTAGTTGATTCTATACCTTGTCAAGTGGTAATTTCTTAAAGGTGAAGAAGTAGAACTCTATTATCTGTAGATCATCGGTTTGGGGGGGCTCTAGAATTCATGTAGACCATCTCCTCTGATCCTTCTTCCACATCTCACCTTATTTCCATCCTTAAATCTAGGTAGGGCTTGACTCAGTTTATATACCTCCAATGGAAGAAGAGGCCCCATTTATCTTTTCACTATCCTGCCAAGCCCCTTTATGATATTAGGAGATGAGGCTTTGCTCTCCCACACCCTTTTGCAGGTCAACTAATGGCAACTCCTTTCTTTTGATTCTCAGACCTAAAACAGTGGCACATACTTTCTTTCTCCTATCACATATCCAGTCCGTCAACATATCCTATTGGTTTAAACATCAAAATAGATCCAGAATTCAACCACTTCTCATCCTCCCCATCATTATCCCCTAGTCTAAGATACCATCAAGTCTTCCTACATTGTTACATCAGCTTCCTACTGGATCTCCCTGCATCCACCCTCCCTTCCTACCACCTGTTCTCTAGGCAGAGTAACCCTTTAAGAAAACATGCATCCAATTATTCTTCTATACACAATCCTTTTGGCTATTCATCCTTTTTTTTTTTTTTTTAATCTAGGGACTGGGGATGTAACTCTGGTAGAGACCTTATCTGGCATGCCCAAGGACCTGCATTCAATCCCCTGCATCTTCCCCCCACAAAAGAAAGAAAACTTTGGGTGCCTACAGTCTATAAGATTGTACATCATCTGATTGAATCTTATTCCCACCTCAACTTGAACTATGTCCTCCTGACTCTTCCAGCCACAGTACCTTATTTTGAGGGTTTTTGAACTTTAGTGTCTCAAAGCATTTATACTGTTGCTTCTTCCTGCTAAGTTCTTTTCTTACATTCTGGCAGGGCTTCATTTAGTAGACTAATGGATATTTCCCCCCTTACTACTAGTGATTGAACCCAGGGGTGCTCTCACCACTGAACTATATCCCCAACAGTTTCTTTCTTTTTCTTTTCTTTTTTTTTGTTTTTTTTTTTTGAGACAGGGTCTCATTAAGTTGCCCAGTCTGGTCTCAAATTTGCAATCCTCCTGCCTTGGTCTCCTGAGTTGCTGGGATTACAAGCATGTGCCACTGTGCCCAGCTAGACCAATGAATTTTAATCTCTTTTCCTTTGCACAGATTTTTTTTTTTTTGTTTCACTTATTATGTTTTTATTTATTTATTTTATTAAGAAATTTAGTTGTGGGGCTAGAGTGGTGGCTCAGCCGTTACGGTGCTTGCCTGGCATGTGCACGTACATGAGTTGAAACCCCAGCACCACATACCCAACAAAGTCTTGGAGCAATGAAGGCCACATGAAAAACGATAAAATTGATTCTGTCTTTCTCTCTCTTTCTTACTGTCCCTCTCTCTTTAAAAAAAAAATTTAATTGTTGTACAATCAAAAATGCTTCCAACTAAACAATGATATGTATATATTCTGAAAATTAAATTTACTCCCTAGAGCCCCCCCCCAAATTGTTTTTTTAACCTATGCATGATTGTGTAACATCATACAATGGTGATTTGGAAAATACAGGTTCATTAAGAGATACAGATCTTCCAGATGTTAACGTGGTTCATTGTATGATTTTTGGAGGGTGGGTACCAGGAATTGAACCCAGGAGTGCTTAACCACTGATCTACATTCCCAGCTTTTTAAAATTTTGAGACAGAATCTCACTAAAGTTGCTGAGGCTGGCCTCAAATTTGCAACCCTCCTGCCACAGCCTCTCAAGTTACTAGGATTACAGGTGTGTACCACTACACCCAGCCATTGTATGATATTTTAAAATTACATTTATTATTATTGACATTAATCTCACCAAAAAATTTTACGTATTGTGAAACTTTCAAGTTCACCATAGCAGATACAAGTTCTCCAGAATTCAATTTTTATTTATTTATTTTTTTTAGGAAGAGAGAGAATCAGTTTTATCTACTTTTTCATCTGGTTTTCTTTGCTCAGACACTTAGTTGTGTATGTGGTCCTGGGGTTCGAACCCAGGTCCTCACACATGCCAGGCAAGCGCCATAACCCTGAGCCACCGCTCCAGCCCCTCTACTTTTTGCTTGAAAGCTTGAACTTTATCACTGTCTGCAAATACTATCAGTTGTCCTTGAAGATATACTAATTTCATATTTAAGATGTCTGCTATATATCTAAGTCTGAATAATCATAGCTTCTCAATGGTTCTTTCAAGTAACAAATGGGTTTTTTTTTGTTTTGTTTTGTTTTTTAAAGAGAGAGGGAGACAATCTATTTTAGGTTTTTTTTTTCATGTGGCTTTTGCTGTTCTAACATTTCATTGTGTACTTGGTGCAGGGCTTTGAACCTGTGTCCTTGTGCATGCCAGGCAAGTGCTGTAACCACTGAGCAACCACTCTAGCCCCTCAAAATGGTATTTTTGCTGGGTGTAGTGGCATATATTTATAATCCCAGCAACTTAAGAGGTTGAGGCAGGAGATTGCAAATTTGAGGCCAGCCTCAACAACTTGTTGAAGTCCTAAGCAATTTAGCAAGATCCTTTCTTTTTTCTAAAGAAAGAGGGGACAGAGAGAGAGAGAGAGAGAAGCAATTTTTATTTAGTTTTTCATGTAACCTTCATTCCTCAGAAACTTTGTTGTGTACAGTGGTGCTGGGGTTCGAACTTGTGTACTCGCGCATGCCAGGCAAGCATCGTAACCACTGAGCCACTGCTCCAGCCCCAAGATCCTGTCTTTTTTTTTTTTTTTTTTTTAAGAAGGAAGGGACAGTGAGAGAGAGAGACAGAGAGAATCAATTTTTATTTAGTTTTTTCACATGGCCTTTGTTGATCCGAGACTTCATTGTGTACGTGGTGCTTGGGTTCAAACCCATGTACCTGCGCATGCCAGGCAAACGCCGTAACCTCTGAGCCACTGCTCCAGCCCCAAGATCCTGTCTTAAAAGTAAAAATTTTCAGAAAAGGGGTTGGAGATATAGCTCAGTGTAGAGCACCCCTGGGTTCAATCCCCAGTACTGGGGTGAGGGAAGGTATTTTCATAGAGAAAGCTTTACTGCTCACAAACAAGGCAAAAAACAATTTTGACTTTACAAATTCCTGAAAGAATTGCAAAGCCCCTTAAGGGTCTACAGCTTTGAGAACCCCTGTTTTAGTCCAATTCTTCATTTTGCATTTGATGAGGTCTGAAACTGAAAGGTGGTTAACCCAAAGCCATACCTGACTCCTGAACCAACACTCTTAACGTTTAGAACATCTAACAGTATAAAAAAATAAAAACTCAGGTCTCCACCCAACTATTATGCATTTTAAACATATTTTAAAATATACATTATTACAAAAAATACTTTGTCTATTTTGGAACAAAATATAAAACTATATGAGCTTTCTGTATGATTGGAACAATTTCAAAAAGTTTAAAGTAGGAGCTGGAGTGGTGGCTCAGGAATTATGGTGCTTGCCTGGCATGCACAAGCACATGGGTTCAAACCCTAGCACCACATACACAATGAAGTGTCCAAGCAACGAAAGCCACACGAAAAACTAAATAAAATTAATTCTCTCTTTCTTTCTCTCTCTCACTGTCCCTTTCTCTTTAAAAAAGAGAAGGGAAAAAAAAGTTAAAAGCAAGGTCTGGAGTGGTAGCTTAGTGATTACAATGCTTGCCTGACATGTGCAAAGACCCAGATTAAAATCCCAGCACCCATTACAGAACTAAGTGTCAGAAAAACAGAACCAAGTTGATGCTCTCTCTCTCTCTCTAAAAAAAAAAAAAAGTTAAAAGCAATTGTGGTTAACCTATAGGTTTCAACAAAAATAATACATTCATATGAAACTCCTAAAAAATGTTTGTTTTTCTTAACAGCTTATGAAAATAGGTTCTGATGTTGAACTGTTGCTCAGAACATCTGTTATACAAGGCATTCACACAGACCACAATACACTGAGTAAGTAAAATTAAAGAAAAAATTATTTCTGACTGTAGTATGTTTTGAAATATTGAATAGTTACAGTACTTTTATTTTTTGTTTGCTTTTGCTTTAAAAGATGGGGCCTATGTTGCTCAGGGTGTACTCAAATTCCTGGGCTCAAGTAATCCTGCCTCAACCTCCTGAGTAGCTGGGCCCATAGTCATGTGCCACCATGCCTTACAATTAATTACAGAACTTCTAATATTTTTTTTTTTTTTTTAAAGAGAGAGGGACAGTGAGAGAGACAGAGAAAGAGAGAAACAACTTTATTTGGTTTTTCACATGGCCTTTGTTGCTCCAACACTTAGTTGTGTACATGGTGCTGGGGTTTGAACCCGGATCCTCGTGCTTGCCAGGCAAGCACCAAAACCACTGAGCCACTGCTCCAGCCCCTAGAACTTCTAATATTAAGCAGTAAAACAGTTTGCTTTTTGCAAGGCAATGCAGTATTTATTGTATGCATTTATAAGGCCATAGTCTAAAAATGCTGAATTATGAAACTTGTTATACCAGATTTCTTTTTAATTTTTAAATCTTAAGCCCTGGTTGTATTTCTAAAACTGCAGTTACAAAGGCAACTATTTTTTATCATATTTATTTGAAGTTCTTAATTTTTCCAGCATCATTTATCACTTACCTAGACTAACTCTATTTTTTACCTTTTACTCCATAATCAGGGAAATGGAAATATAGTTGAGAATCGCCCTTTATACCTTGAGACTCCTTGTGGGCTCCAGTAGAATCTCATTTCACATGATATATTGTTTTCATTCCCTAAAATATTTTGGCAGATAACAGCAACAAAAAAAGATGACATTAAAAAATGTTGAAAAGCTTTGCTTTTAAATAGACTTTTAACAGTGTAAGATACATACAGAAAAGTACATAATACTATTCAACTATGAATTTTCACAAAGAGAAAGACATAACATTCACATCAAGCTATATATTACCAGCATCCCAGAAGTCTCTTCATGCCCACAAGTCCTTTCTAGTAACCTTCTTCCCGCAAGGGTAGCCACTATCCTGACTTTCAACACGATAAATATTGAATTTTATATAAAAAGGGTTGCACATTATATAAATGGATTCATAGAAGATTTGTATTTTTGTCTGGCTTTTTTCCTCTCAACATTGTTCATTTATATTTTTGGGTGTAGCAACATTGTTATGAGTGTTGTTATCCTTCTACAGTTGTTTGGGTCCCTCCCATTTTGTTTTCTTTTTCCCGTTCCTTTGTGGTACTGAGATGGAACCCAGGGCCTCATGCACGATAGGCATGCACTGTGCTATTGAAGTACATCCCCAGACCTTTCTTTTTCTTTGGTACTGGAATTGAACAGGGGCACTTTACCCAGTGAGCTACATCCCCAGTCCTTTTTATTTTTTTATTTTGAGACAGGGTCTCTGTTAAGTTGCTGAGGGTCTCACTAAATTGCTGAGGCTGGCCTCAAACATGCAATCTTCCTGCCTCAGCCTCTTGAGTAGCTGGGATTATAGCATCACTATGCCCAGCTTAGCTTATAAAGTATAATAATTCTGAGAAAACTCTTATGTCTTTTGGTGGGAAAATGTGTACGTAAGTATGTACATATAAGATGCGTTTCTCTTAATTTAGTGTATACATAGAAGTGAAACTTCTGTGTCATAGGATATGTGTTTTTTGAGCTTACCAGTTTTCAAAAGTGGTTAGACTAACTTATTCTTCCAGCAGCAGCATCCAAGGGCTCTAGCTGCTGTATGTCCTCATCTGTGTGTCTCTTTAATTTTAATCTTTCTCGTGGATATGTAGTGATATATTGTGATTTTAATTTGCATTTCTGTAATAACTAATGAAGTGTAAGCACGCTTTTAATTGTTCAGTGGGCATTTGAATATTCTCTTTCACACATTAGCTATTTGAATCTTTTGTCCATTTTTTTCTGAAGGATTCACTGCCTTTTTATTACTGTTTTGAAGGAATTCTATGTTATAAATACAGATTCTTTGTTTTTTTTTTCAGATTCTTTGTTAAATGATGTGTATGTGCATGTGTGTCATGGAATATATGACGTATACAGTAGAATCTACTTTGTGGCCTGTCTTTTTACTTTGCTAATATATTTTTTTCAATGAAAAGTTCTTTCTTTTTTTTTTTTAAAGAGAGAGGGACAGTGAGAGGGAGAAAGAGAGAAACAACTTTATTTAGTTTTTCACATGGCCTTAGTTGCTCCAACACTTAGTTGTGTACGTGGTGCTGGGGTTTGAACCCGGGTCCTCATGCTTGCCAGGCAAGCGCCGAAACCGCTGAGCCACCGCTCCAGCCCCTTTCTTTCTTTTTTTAAGAGAAAGAGAGAGAGAGAAAGAGAATCAATTTTATTTAGTTTTTCATGTGGCTTTTGTTGCTCCAACACTTAGTTGCGTATGTAGTGTTGCGGTTTGAATCCACATCCTTATGGATGCCAGTCAAGTACCATAACCACTGAGCCACCGCCTCAGCCCCAGAAGTTCTTTCTTTCTTTCTTTCTTTTTTAAAGAGAGAAGGACAGGGGGCTGGAGCGGTGGCTCAGAGGTTGCAGCGCTCACAGCGCTTGCCTGGCGTGCGTTTCAGGTCGCAGTTTCAAAGAGAGAAGGACAGTGTGAGAGAGAGAGAGGATCAATTTTATTTTTTTTTTAGAGAATCAATTTTTATTGAGTTTTTCACATGGCTTTCGTTGCTCTGACACTTAGGTGTGTACGTGGGTGCTGGGGTTTGAACCGTGTACTTGCACATGCCGGGCAAGCACTGTAATTGCTGAGCCACTGCTCCAGCCCCGATTTTTTTTTTTTTTAAAGAGAGAGGAACAGTGAGAGAAAGAGAGTCAATCTTATTTAGTTTTTCATGTGACTTTTGTTGCTCCAACACTTCGTTGTGTACATGGTACTGAGATTTGAACACGCGTCCTCAGGAATGCCAGCCAAGCGCTGTAACCACTGAGCCACTGCTCCAGCCCCGAGAGAATCAATTTTTATTGAGTTTTTCACATGGCCTTCGATGCTCTGACACTTAGTTGTGCACAGGGCTGCTGGGGTTTGAACCTGTGTGCTTGCACATGTCAGGCAAGTGCTGTAATTGCCAAGCCACCGCTCCAGCCCCAGAAGTTCTTTATTTAAATGTACTTTAGTTTATCTTTTTTTTTATTGTTACTATTTTTGAGTGCTGTTAAGTCTTTGCCTATCTCAAGCAAGGTCATAAAGAGAGTCTCCTGTGCCTTCTTCAAAAACTTTGTTGTTTGATCCTTCTCATTTGGTAGTT
>PVKS010041867.1:0-15758 GCA_004027875.1 Aplodontia rufa
CTTGCTCTATAAGGCTGTTCCTGGGAGCCAGACAGTTTAGGTAATGAGGGAGTTAAGTTAGGAGAGTAACTGCTTGCAGTTTTAAAAAGACAGTAACTTTTTGTTTCCCTCTTAATGTGCTATTAGTTGTGTCTTAAAAAAATATGCAATTCTTAAAAAGGCACCATTTCTGATTTCTTTATTATCTGTAACCTTTGGAAACTAATCACATGAAACTACAAAATTAGCAAATGTCTTGAAATCTGTATATAAAACATAAATTACCTCTAATTTCAAACTCTCATTTATTAGTGTACCACTCAATCTTAAAAAAAAAAAAAATGGAAAAGAAAAGAAAAGCGGCTCCAAAGATAGTCTTATACCATTCTTTAAAAAAGGAAACTGTTCCTTTTAACTTTACACCCACCCCACACCCCAATTTCAAAACACATCATTTAATTGTCTTGGTCATGGACATTTCCAAGATGAGATTTTATATTTCGTTCCCACAGCTTCTGGGTATCAGAAAACCCATGCTTTCCTTTATTGAAGGAATTTGGTCCTGCTGATGTTGGTGTATCCCTTCCAATGTTTTCATCCTCATCTTTGCTTCTGGAGGCATTTCCTCTGGTTCACTATCTTCATCTTCATTAAAAGCTGCTGCTGCTGAAAGGTTTTGGAGCAAGAGTTGGAACAGTCTCTTTAGGCCTACTTGACCCATGGCTGATGCTTTGTTTGTCGTCTCACTACCTATGGCAAATCCAAACTTGGAGATCTTTGTAGGCTTTGTTGGGAGGTCTGCAGCTTCTTCTTCAGCTGATCGTTTCTCAGCGCTGCCACTGGAACTTTCCCCTCCATTACTCCGGCGGCTCCAGCTCGCTGCGGCCTTTCAGGCTTCTCCTCTCCGCCTTCGCGTCTGCCATTTTCCCCGCCGCGGCCTCCCCTGCAGCCACGCCCTGTATTTTTCCTCTCCTGAGATGCTGTGTTTGTCCTCAGGCTCTGGATCATTCTTTCTTTGGTGATCTTCCAGGGAGCAGAGGAGAGAAATCTGTGTTTAGAACGAGAGGAGTATGTCAAACTGAAGTTGATCATTGCTAGGATCTCTAGAGTCTTCCAGTTGCTGTGTAGTTGAATATGTTGGTTACAGATGCCAGGAGCTCATTCTGTTTTATTACTTTTTCTCATTACTGAGATTTGAACCCTACCTGTGACTGAAGGGGGAATGGATTTAAATCGTTGTTGTTGTTGTTTTTTTGGGGGGTATATGTGTTGTATGACTGGGGATTGAATACAGGGAGTGCTCTACCATTGAGTGATATCCCTAGCCTTTTTACTTTTCCCTCCTTTTTTTGGTAGAACCCAGAACCCAAAGGTGTTTTTAGCACTGAACCACATCCCCGGCCCTTTTAATTTTTATTTTGAGCCTTGCTAAGTTGCTGATGCTGGCCTTGAACTTGTGACCTCCTGCCTCAGCATCCCAAGTAACTTGGATTATAGGCACATGCCATGGTGCCTGACTCCCCAGCCCCCACTTTTTTTAGTTGTTGATGGACATAATACCTTTACTGTATTTTTTATGTGGTGCTGAGGATTGAACATAGTGTCTCACACATGGCAGGCAGCTTTTTTTTCTTAAAAAAAAAAAGAGGGAGGGAGAGTGAGAGAGAAAGGCTTTTAGTTAGTTTTCCACGTGGCTTGCATTGCTTGGACATTTCGTTGTGTCTGTGGTGCTGGGGTTCGAACCTTTGTCCTTGTGCATGCCAGGCAAGTGCTGGAACTGCTGAGCCCCAGCCTTTTTTTTTTTTTTTTAATTAAAGAGAATTGTTTTCTTTAATCTGTTTTTTGTTTTTCCTTTATTTATTTGTATATGCAGTGCTGGGGATTGAACTTGGGACCTTGTGCATGCCAGGCAAGTGCTCTATCACTGAGCCACCTCTCCAGCTTCCCTCCCAAGCCATTTTAATTTTTTGTTTTGAGATGGTATGGCTAAGCTGCTGAGGCTTTCCTGGAACTTGGCATCCTCCTGTTTTAGCCTCCTGAGTAGCTGGGATCACAGGTGTGCACTACTGCATTTTTAAGTCTTAGTCTTCAAGCTTTCAAGAATATAATATAAATCATTTGGAATTAATCAGCATCAAATTATATGATATTTCTTTTGTTATTTATATGGTAATTGCTGAAGTTAATTTGTTATAAAACTGTAGTGTGGCCAGTTTAAATCTATGGTTTATCATTTTTTTATAAGATAGTAAAGTGGGCCTGTTGGGGTAGCTCAGTGGTAGAGTACCTGCCTAGCATGTATAAGATCTTGGGTTCTATCTCCAAAACTACAAAAAACAAAAAAGTGAAATGAAAGTGTTAATTAAATGAAAGTGAAATAAAGTGAAAGTGTTAAAAATCCATCTTTAGGGCTGGAGCAGTGGCTCAGTGGTTCCAGCACTTGCTTGGCATGCACAGGAATGCAAGTGCAAACCCCAGCACCACGTACACAATGAAGTGTCAGAGCAACGAAAGCCACGTGAAAAACTAAATAACGTTGATCTTTCTTTCTCTCTCTCTCTCTTAAAAAAAAAATAATTGATTTGATCCTATATCTGTATACTTGTTGAAAAAGTTGGAAAGCCCATCAGATCAAACTTTTTTTTTTTTAAAAGAAGAGTGACAGTGAGAGAGAGAGAATATTATTTAGTTTTTCATTTTCATGTGGCTTTTGTTGCTCTGACACTTCATTGTGTATGTGGTGTTGGGGTTTGAACTTTCATCCTCATGCCTCCAGGCAAGCACCATAAACGCTGAACCACCACTGCAACTCCCCCCATCATATCAAACTTAACATATACAAAACCAGAAGTAAATAAAATAAATACCAATAGTCCTCCTTATCTGCAAGGAATATGTTCAAAGACTTCCAATAGTTGCTTGAAATTGTGGATAGTACTGAGCCCTATATACAGTGTTGTTTCCTATACGTACCTTGTGATAAATTTGATAATGAAAGCTAGACACAGTAAAAGATTAACAATAACAACAATAAAATAGAATAGTTAATAAAATTATGAGCATCACTGTTCTTGAGCTTTGGAGTTATTGTTAAGTAAAATAGGGTTACTTGAACAGAAGCATTGGGATAAGCATAGATAGTTGATATGATGATGAAGATGAGTAATGGGTAGGTAGTGTATAAATGGATATACTGGACGAAGGGATGATTCATGTCCCTGGAAGGACAGACCAGGATGACTTGGATTTTTATCACATTACTTGGAATAACACATAATTTAAACTTATGACTTGTTTACTTCTGGAATTTTCTCTTTAATATTTTCAGGCTGTGATTGATAACAGGTGACAAAAACCTCAGGAAGTGAGACTGAGTATGGGGAGAGTACAGTATTTGTTTTCTTTCTTCTTCTTTCCCCCCCCCCCCCCATACCTGTAGCTTTTACTGTCGTATTTGAGGATGTCTCTACTCTAGTTGCTCTGGTCAAAATTTGGAAAGCTTTTCTTTCCCTATGCCCTCCCTCCCTTCTTCTGTCCCTACATCCTTTTATCTCTCCTCGCATGCTGCCCCTCCCCTCTCTTTTATAGTACTGTGGATTGAACTCAAGGGTGTTTTAGTATTGAGCTACTTTCCCCCACCCTTTTTATTTTTTATTTTGAGATGGGTTTTGCTAAGAACTCAAAGATGCCATCCTCCTACAGTGTGCCACTGTGCCTGACTTGCCTTGCACTTTCAAAAAGCAGGAGTTATATCTGTATGTGTGGAATTAACAGTCATCTCTCAGTATCTGTGAATCAGTTTTATTTAGTATCCCCATAGGTACCAAAATCTGTGGATGCTCCAATGCTTTATATAAAATGGCATAGAATTTATGTGTAAACTGGATACTTCCTCCTGTATACCTTAATTCATCTCTAGATTTCTCATAAAACCAAAAAAAAAAAAAAATTAAGTGCATTTAATCCTGTGTTTTTATCTAACAATAATAAGGAAAAGGTCCATGTGTCGGTACAGATTCAATTTTTTCAACTTATTTTCCTTTTTTATTTTAATTTTATTTTTTTAATGGTCTTGGAAGTTGAACCCCAGACCTGGTGCATGCTAAGCAGGTTCTTTACCACAAAGCTGCATCATCCCCAGCCTTTTTAGAATTTTTTTTCTTTTACCTCCTGTGGATTGAACCCTGGGGAACCACTGAACTACATTACCAGCACCTTTTATTAATATATTTTTATTTTAAGACGGGGTCCTTCTCTGTTGCTGAGGCAGCCCTTGAACTTGTTATCCTTCTGCTTTAATCCCAAGTAGCTCAGATTATAGCTGTGTGCCACTGTGCCTGGCTAGAATATTTTTTTCTTTTAAAGAAAGGGACAGTGAGAGAGAGAGAGAGAGGGAGAGAATCGATTTTATTTAGTTTTTCATGTGGCTTTCATTGCTCTTAACACTTCCTTGTATATGTGGTGCTGGGGTTTGAACTCACGTCCTCGAGCTTGCCAGGCAAGTGCCGTTACCGCTAAGCTGCCACTCCAGCCCTCGCTAGAATTTTTTTTTTTTTTTTTTTTAAAGAAAGAGGGGACAGAGAGAGAGAAAGAGTGAAGCAATCTTCATTTAGTTTTTCATGTGCTTTCATTCCTCAGACACTTCGTTGTGTACGTGGTGCTGGGGTTTGAACTCGAGTCCTTGTGCTTGCTAGGCAAGCACCGTAACCGCTGAGCCACCGCTCCAGCCCCTGGCTAGAATATTTTTGATCAATGGTTGAAGCCACAGTTGTGGAATCCATGGATATGGCGGGCTGGCTAATCTCTGAATGCTTATATACAATGAAATGAAAGCTTGCTTCCATGACTTGTAATGGGAGGCTGGAAGATGAAAGGCAAATTTGGAAGCTTTTATAGAGTTTAAAAACCTTGTGAGTGTGAGGTTTGGGATTTTAATTTTTTATTTTGTAATATATTGCGTATGTTCTAGTATCTTACTGAGCATATTAGGTTGAATGCTGCTGCTGGGTTGATAGCAGGCCACAAAGGTCGTTTTGAATTTCCTTCCTTCTTTCTTCTCTTCATAGTATCCATGGTATTGCTTCCATTTCTCCATGTCACGTTAGTTAGATGTTACATTAAAATCTGTACAAGTGGGTGTGGGGATGGAGCTCCATAGTATGGCATTTGCTTAGCATACTTGAAGGCCTGGGTTTAATCTCTAGCAGTGCAAAACAAAACAAAGCACAAATCTGTAGAAGTCAAACTGATAATTGGAAAGGAAAGATTTTCGACAGATTTGTAGGTTTCTGGTTTCTTTCAGAAGGTATGACCATGTTTGGGAACATGATTCTTCTTTGGGATTGATAGCTCCAGACATTACCAGCACTTTGTTGGGGGCCCCACGGACTGCCATTTCTTACTTCCTTACTTGCTCCAGGGAGCCAAGTCCATTTAATGCCCTCCTTGGGTGCAGAAGAAAGGGCAAGCAGTGGTCAGGGAGAATGAGATTAAAATATTTGAGGAGGTAAGTAACTGTTGAGGCTGACTACTTAAGGACCACAGTATACACTTAATTGGAAATTATTTTTACCTCCTTGAAAAAGGAGGGAAAAATCAGTCACACCTCTAATTTTCTTTCCTCTTTGTTCCTTTTCTTTTTTTCTCTATTCTGCTTTTGTTACTTTCCTTTTATTCTTTGTATACCTTTCCCCCCAATTAAAATGGGTCAGTAGCATTCTTTCAGAAGAAATGCTTGTTTGAAAGAAGATTTTTCAATGAAATTGCTTATTTATTGTGGGAAGTGTATTTTTTAGAAGATAAAAGATAATGTCATCTTAAGATTGTAAAAATTATTCCCATCACCTTTGTAATATAAGAAAAACTTTTTAAAGCTAATCTTCCATACAGATTCTATGTGAGCATAGATTGAGCCAAAGTCATTAAAAGTAATTGCTGTGGTTTTTCTATCTGCAATTTTTTTTTAATACTGGGGATTGAACCCAGGGGTGCTCTACTTTGAGGTACATCTCCAGTGGGGTCCCCACAACCCCACCTCTTTCAAAAATTTTATTTTGAGGGAGGGTCTATCTAAATTGCCCAGGCTGGCTTCTAATTTGGGATCCTGCTTCCTCTCTCCCCCAAACAGTTGGGATAACTAACAGGTGTGTGACACCCTGACTTTATAGCCCACTTTTTTTTTTTTAAAGAGAGAGGGACAGTAAGAGGGAGAGAGAGAGAGATAATTAATGTATTATTGGTTTTTCATGTGGCTTTCGTTGCTCTGACACTTTACCGTGTACATGGTGCTAGGGTTTGAACCTGTGTCCTTGTGCACGCCAGGCAAGCGCTGTAAACCATTCCAGCCCTACAGCCCACATTTTTTTTTTAATTTTACAGTGAATCCTTTAATAAATGAAATAATTCTTTTCTATTTTACTAATACAGATTTTCATGTCATACATAAATTATGTTTTAGAAAGCTATGATAAAGCAGCAGTTCTGATTAGTGCTACCTCAAGATTGGGGAGGGGATAAGTTAAAAAGCTCCTTTTAACATTATAAAAAATATACATATTTTTAAGCATTTGGACTTCCACTTAACATTCTCTTCACATTGGAGAGAACCAGTCCTTCCTCTTCTCTAACATTTTCACCAGCCTCAACTCCCATACCTGTTCCTGACAGCCCACATTTTTAAGGGACAGTATTTCCAAATCTTTTAGGCATATCTAATTAGGGAATGGGTATTTAAACTATTCTGTTGTTTATTATATATTAGGAATATATAATAAAATAAATGCATTCATTGAATTAGTAATAAGATTCTGGGCCCAGTTTTTCTGTTAATCACATAACTCTAGCTAGTCCATGCCATGCTCCCCGACCCTACCCCAGTACTGAGGATTGAACTCACGGGGGATTCTATCACTGAGCTACATCCCCAGCCCTTTTTATTTTTTATTTATTTTTCTTATTTATTGAGGAGTTGTGTTGTACAATCATAAATGTACATGTAGTAACAATGTAAATGCCCTGATCCTAATCCAGAATCACCTCTATATTGCCCACACCCCGTCTCTTGACTCTTCTGTATTTCCTCCCTATACTAGATATAAATATCCATATATATATATACACATACATACACACACACATACATTTGTGCATTTTCCAGAATTAGATGATTACATAAATATTATTTGGCTTCTCAGGTGAATAAAAAGTAAGCTACATATTGACACCCCACCTAGATCCCTACCTGCCCTCCCTGCCTCTTTCTTCTCCCCTCCTCCCACTATATATCTATATATCTCTTACCCTTTTTATTTTTTATTTTGAGACAGGTCTCGCTAAGTTGTTTAGGGCCTTGCTAAGTTGCTGAAGCTGGCTTTGAGCTTCCTGTCCTCCTTCCTCAGCCTCCTGAGCTGCTGGGATTACAGGCGTGCACCACCACAGCTGGCCTTGTCATTTTTCTAAAGCTAATAAAAAGAAAAGGTTAAAAAACCCTTATATTAACTGTTCATATAAAAATAGAATTCATTTCAATATAAAATGAGTTAAACTTGAATTCTAAAGGTGTTTAATCAGTGAATGACTAAAACAACCTTTACATAAGATGGTCTCATATAGAAATCAGTTTCAAAATATGTTCCTGTCAACTTTGAACTAAAATCCAGGATCTTGAGATTAACTTAAGAAATCTGTCATTAGCTCATATCTCATTTCTGTTCAGATATTTTTTAGAACTAATTCGTCACTCTTTAGAAGCTGACGTTTTCTGTCATAGCTTCACTGAAAAATGGTTGCTTTAGTCATTTTCCCCTGAGTTTCTTTTCCTGAGAACAACAGTTTGAGCTCATACCTTTGCACAAGATCTGGAGAGTATTTTAAGCTTGACATGTTCAAACCTGGCAGATGATTAATATGTGGACAGACTAGCACATTAGAACATTTTTAAAGTTCCAAGCCACAAATTGTGTTCTAAATGAGCATGAGCACGTACAAAATTAATATTTAAATGTTGAGTAGCACAGACATTGAAAATGGTTCTTGCTCTAGGTAAGTGACTTTCAGTGAGGCTCTTGCTGACCCTATACATTTCTTATTCTGTTTTAAGCAATGCCAAGAGCAGAGCAGAGAGAGGATTTACTCTTTTGGCTCTCTGTTATCCTCTGCTTTCTGCAGGGGAAAAGATTGCTGTTTTACTTTTAAAATTCCTACCATATGGAAAGTTTCTGAAAATAAACTTTGGATTTGTTATTGAACTTCTAAATTTGTAACCTCCATTATCTCTGACTAAAGCCAATATAAATACCTGTTGATATTCTGCCTACAAAGTTGTGACCCTGGGGCTGGAGTGGTGGCTCAGCAGTATTGCACTTGCCTGGCATGTGTGAGGACCTTCAAACCCCAGCACCACATATACAGTGAAGTGTCAGAGCAATGAAAACCAGATGAGAAACCAATATAGTTAATTTTTTTCTCTCTCTCATTTTAAAAAAAGAAAAAGTTGCCCTGTTTTAGTGAAAAGGCACAGTATTTAACATCACTTAAATTATCTTCAGTTAATGTCTCGGTTGGCATAAATGAAGATGAGTTGTTTTTAAGCAAAGACTAGTCAGTTGTTAGTTTTTAGTGAATCTGTTTTAAACTTTTGTGCATGAATTAGTGTAATTATGTAGCAAATATATTCATAAAAATATAGAATTTTTTTTTTTTTAAAGAGAGAGGGACAGTGAGAGGGAGAGAGAGAAAGAGAGAATCAGTTTTATTTAGTTTTTTGTTTGGCTTTCATTGCTCAGGCACTTCTTTGTGCACCCGCATCCTTGCGCATGTGAGGCAAGAGCTGAAACTGTTGAGCTACCGCTCCAGCCCCTAGAAGATTTTTAATAAACTAAATTGCTTAAATGTACTAACAGAAAAATAATCTCTTGTTGTACATTTTGTAAATTTGGATCAGTTGGATCTTCAATTCACAAATACATAATGAGCACCTATTATATGCCAGGCACTGGTGGTCCTGTAGGATGCAGAGCTCTTTAAAACATGATTCCTGTTCATACAAGAAAGAGAGAAAGATGAGAATGGGGATGGGGTGGTGGTGGGATGGTGTGGGGAACACAGTAGGTTGTTTTACCTGCTCTAGTAGAGAAATGAAGTTGGTCATGGAGAAATGCAAATAGATAGACTCTGGGGAATTGGAAAAGGTTCTAGAAAAGATTTCAGTTGAGTCTGAAATTACTAGGAGTTATTTGCAACAGTGATTATATTTTACTGCATGCCTGCTGTGTGCCAGGATTAGTTAATGGTACCCACCGGGGGAAAGTGGGGAAGAACATTCCAGGCACTAAGAGCAATAATAGAACTGTCAAGGATTATGTCCTAGAAGGAAGCTTGATGTGCTAATGGGGAGGTGGAGGGAAACAAGTGGCCAGAGTAAAGCCTAGTGACATAGGTAGGGTCCCATGAAGACTGAAGAAAGAACTTTACATGTGGATATGTCACTGGATATCCCTGTTGCCATGGCCAGTCTAACCGACTTTTAAAAGCCCAGCTTTAGGGAATCTTGTGTGAAGCTTTCCTTCCCTTTTCTCAAAGCTTACTGGGTTTGTTTTAATAACACAAAGAGGCTGTGCCACCTAACTGGGCATTCCATTTCTTGTGGTTTAGTCTGATCTGCCCAACTGATTTCTCAACTTCTAATGGGCAATCAGTGAATCCTCTTCAGCTCCTCATCTGGTGCCAGCACATTGTGGGGACTCAAGAACGCACAGGGAGCACTTACAGATATAAACCATTAAGATACCAGAACTGTAATTTTTTTTTTCTTCAAAGAGGGAGAGGGAGAATCAATTTTATTTTTTCATCTGACCTTTGTTTCTCCCACACTGTTGTGTATGTGGTGCTGGGGTCTGAACCCAGGTCCTCATGTATGCCAGGCAAGCTCTTGAACGGCTGAACCACTGCTTTAGCCCGCCAATATTTATTTAAAGGGCATTTCTTAGCACCAAGAAAAGTCATTTGTCCTTTAGATGCAAAATGAGTTACTAAGAGTACCTATGTAATTGGGTTGTGAGGATTGAATTAGTAAATGTAAACACTTAGATTTACAAGTGTTTTTGTTGTTGTTTGTTTTTGTACTGGGGATTGAACCCAAGTGTGCTTTACCACTGAACTATATCCTCCCCAGTCATTTTTACTTTTTATTTTGAGACAGGGTCTTGCTAAGTTGTTGAGGCTGGCTTCCAACCTGTGATACTCCTGCGTCAGCCTCCCAAGTTGCTCATTACTGGTGTGCGCCATCATGCCTAGCTAATGTAAGCACTTAGAATAGTACATAGCGCACAGTAACTGCTCAGTTAGTACTGCCTGCTTTGTACCCACCTGTGTGGACTTTGTCAGTGACAGAGCTCAACTACTATTGCAATATGGAGATAAGAAACAGCCTGTCACCTTTGAAACCAAAATTTTGAAACCAGACATCCTTTTGGAATTGGAAGAACTGCTTATATTGCATGAACTTTTAATTTTTTTTCTTTCTTTTTTAAATAGTGGTTGAAAGGTATGGTTGGAGTGGAATTGAATTTCATCTGTCTGTGGGAATTTTAAGCAAGGTAAGTCCCAGGTTTATTTACTCTTCTCTTCTTCCCGTTCTGATGTGTTTTGTAGTATTTTCAGTTGTACTGACCAGCAGTAGAACAGATTTGAGTATTGTTTAGGCAGTTGTCTTTTGCAATGTTTTATCATGGCCCAATTATAATCTGTTACCATGGTTTATGTAATATTGTGGCCTACCTAGTATCTTGTTCGAATGTATTGAATGCTAAGAAACAGCATAACCAGTTTAAGTTTCATGGTCATGGAACTGAACTGTGAACACATACACGTACACCAGTCTCTCTGATCTAAACCTTAAGGGCGGAAGTTCTTGTAATAGAGCTATTACGTAAAACCAAATTGAGGTAGTGGGTGATGGGCCAGCTCATTCTAGTCACTTTAAAATTCAGCAGCCTGCGTGAATGATAAACTAAATGCAACAAAGGGCTTGACAATAGTTGGGTTCTCACTAGCAATAATAAGTTTGTACTGATGACAGGATCTCAAGCTCTGAGCCCAGAACAAAAGTACACCATATATGATTTTGGCTCATATATTTGTCTTATGTCAGCTGCCCATGTAGATGGCAGCTTATGTGGATGGCGGCTTCACACAACCCTACAATCTGTTTTCTGTCTGAACATTTCCTGTCCAAGAAGGAGCTAGTGCTAGTTCGTGTACTTCTGATTTTCTGTCACATTTATGTTGAGATACCCTTACTCGTTGATACGGAAGACCTGAATCACCCAGGGTGAACTTTTTTTTTTTTTTAAGATTCAACTTTATGGGCTGGAGTGGTGGCTCAGTGATTATGGCTTTTGCCTGGCATGCTAAATGACAAGAGTTCGAACCCCAGCACCATGTATATGATGAAGTGTCAGAGCAATGAAAGCCACATGAAAAACTAAATAAAGTTGATTCTCTTTTTCTGTCTCTCTCACGAAAAAAACACAACTTTATTTTTTCATCTAGCCTTTGTTTCTCCGATGCATAATTATGTATATGGTGCTGGGGTTTGAACTTCAGTCCTTGGGCATGCCAGGCAAGCACTGAAACCACTGAACCACTACTCCAGCCCCAACTCAGGGTGAACTTGATAGCTGAAGCAACCTCACAGCCCGCCAGCCAGGATTTCTGCTAACTTAGATATGGTGTTCTGCGAGTTGTTGGCAGTCTTTGTATTTTCCTTGCAGGTGCACTTAGAATAGGGTAAGTTTCTGAGACTGGCTTTCCCTTAGTGACAAGAAAGGAACCTTTGATGTATTACTACAAAAAAAAGCAGTTGAGCCACTATAGCAGAAGCAGCGTGGCCTTGTAATTGGAATGGCTGCCTAAGAGGAGAGAAAGAAAGGGTACAGTGTAACTTCTGCAGATGAATCTGATATGAAAATGATTGGGTGGTTAGTTAGGAAATCATCTTTCTGTTGTTCTGCTTTCTTATTGGGGTAATAATAAACAGAACTACTTCATGGAAATACTAAAAGAGTTAATGGAAAGGAAAGAAAGATACTAACATTCACCAGATGCCAACTAAGGATTAGGCATGGTACTGTTAACTTTCCAGATGGTTTTTTATTGAAATATTTCAAGTTCGTTGATAACACAAATTTTCAGGTCTAGATGAATATTATTATGAAGATCAGTATCTCGAACTGTTTTGACCTTTATTGTAGCCATGTAGAGGGAATGGAATTATGTCTTGATTTATGTTATTTCATTTGTATCTGTTAGAACATTGTTTTATGGAGAAGGAAAAGAAAATACCTGCATGAATTAAAGAAATTTTTAAAATTTTTCTTCTGGGCTTGCTACTGGCTTAGTGAAAGGCAGGGAGGAGACTAGAGGCAATGCTGCTTTGGGAAGTTGAGACTCTTGACCCAGGGTTTGCTGAAGGTGCAAGGGAGGTCAGAGTAGGTTAATATTTTCAGAGCTCAAAGCAAATATGAATTGGGGTTGTTTGTACATGTAGTTTTGCTTGATCTGTTTGTATTTGCAAATGGAGTAAATACAGTACTGGTATTTTGGAAAAACTGCAAAAGTCCCTGAACCAATGCAAATTAATCTTCTCCAAAAATAGCCTGGAAATTCCCCATTTGGTTATTGCAACTGGCTGAGATAATTGACCATTGTCATCATGTTTGTAAAGAAATTATTTCACATCCTTTTAAAACTATAAGTTTGATTTTCTATTAAATTTTCTCCTGAAATAATTCTTTGATTGTAGGTACCATTTCAGTGTCCTTTAGTCATAAATGCTAATTGTGGACTCAGAATAGTTCAGTTCTCTCCTAGGTGATATGAAATTAAGTTACAGTGTTCCTTTTCCTCATTCTGCACTAGGGTTTCTAAATTTAAATTTGCTTTCTTTCTACTCTTAAAATAGTAAACTTTCATTGTGTTTGGAGCAGGTTCTATGGAGAGTTGTCCAGAGAGACTCATTACTATCCTTCTGAGGGCTAAAATGGACACATTAATACTTTTTTTTTTTTTTTTTAAAGAGATTGGGAGAGTGAAAGAATCAGTTTTAATTAGTTTTTCATCTGGGTTTCATTGCTCCAACACTTAGTTGTGTATGTGGTGCTGGGGTTTGAACCCGGGTTTTCATGCATGCCAGACAAGTGAGATACTGCTGAGCCACCACTCCAGCCTACATTAATACTTTTTGTTTGTTTGTTTTAAAGAGAGAGGGACAGTGAGAGAGAGAGAGAAATAGAAAGAGAATCATTTTTGTTTTTTAAAGAGGGACAGAGAGAAGAAAGAAGCAATTTTTATTTAGTTTTTTTCACATCACTTTGTTCCTCCAACACTTCGTTGTGAATGTGGTGCTGGGGTTTGAACCTGTGTACTTGTGCATACTAGGCAAGCACTGTAACCACTGAGCTGCCGCTCCAGCCCCCATTAGCACTTTTTTATTTTTTTATTTTTATTTTTTTAAAGAGAGAGGACATTGAGAGAGAATCAGTTTTACTCAGTTTTTCGTGTGACTTTCATTGCTCCGACACTTTGTTGTGTACGTGGTGCTGGGGTTTGAACACGTGTCCTCACATATGCCAGGCAAGCACCAGAACCTCTGAGCCATTGCTCCAGCCCAATACTTTTTAATCTATGAAAATTTGCGTTTTTTTCCTGTGTTTTGAATGAATTACTGTGCTTTTCCTTTTGTTTACTTCCCTTTTACAGGTTAGTGAGACACGCCCTAAAACAAATTTTCTTCCTTGCTTTGGGGAATAAATAACATTTAAAAAAACCTTAGCTTTTATTGAAATATAACTTACATAGTACAGAATTCATCTATTTGAAGTGTAGAGATTAATGGATTTTAGTCAATTAATATAGTTGCGCAACCTCATTCCAGTGTTACATTTCCAACAACCCAAAAAGATTTCTTCTACTTTTTAACTTCCTTTCAAGTCATCTACAAATTTTATTAAGCTCTGCATCGAATTTTATCTCCTAAGTTTTCTACTACTGTATAATCATTGCAGATTTTATGCAAATTTTTTTTGTGAAAAAGTGGGGTGCGACTATTACATGCTACTTAAAAAAAAAGAACTTTTCTTACTGAAAACACTTTTTGCAGCTGTTTTCATGCTAGCAGCAAATATAATCACTTTGAGCTTGAAGCCTTCATAATAATTTTTATATTTAAGCGTAATCAGAAAAAAATGCTTAATTGGTTAATGTTTTGCTGGCAGACCAGCTGTAGTTCCTGACTGGGTTGAGTGAGGATACTGATGGTATCCTCTCAACAAGCTGTGCTGGTTGGCTTTCTGAAGTTCACAGTGCGCCAGTGTCCAGAGCTCTGGGCTGGTGGCACTTGGTGTGCGAGTGGACAAATGTGCATCCACATGCTACTGGGGATTGTATTGCTGCCCCACTTTCCTCATAAGCGGAGTGAGCAGCAGACCTTGACAATGTGGTGATTACACCCTGAAAGGTTATAAGACAATTTTTTATGGCCTAAAAAGACGGGGTGCAATGATTATGCGGTGATGACAATTAAACTGGGAAATGCAGTGCTCTCCCTAATATGTGTCTTCTTTGCCTCTCTTATTTGTATATTAGTTTCTTACTGCTGGTCACATATAGCACTCATCATTTTCATTATATTTTCTACCAATTTCTACAAAGTAGAACTTCTCTTGAAATGATGGAAGTCAGCTTTTATTCAGTTATTTTTTTCCTTAAAAGATATTCCTTGGGGGCTGGAGCAATGGCTCAGCAGTATGCGAGTTCAAACCCCAGCACCCTGTACACGATGAAGTCTCAGCAACGAAGGCCACATGAAGGACTGAATAAAAATTGTTTCTCTTTCTCTCTCTCACTGTCCCTCTCTCTTAAAAAAAAAAATTCCATGTACCACAGGCCTTTTAAAAGAGATTTTCATGTCTGTCTGTCTTTTTTTATTTATTTGTGGTGCTGGGTCCTCAGCCCAGGTCCTCACACATGCTAGGCAGTAGCTGCTCACCACGGAGCCTGTGTATGTATGTATTTATTTATTTTTTCACTTTTTAAAAATTAGATGGGTATGGAGTTACAATTGAGGGGGAAACATTATCAAACATTCAAGAACCAATGTATATATACTTAGTTATCCAGGGCTAATGCCATATCATGGATGCCCACGCTGGGTTCCCCATGTTGCTGTTTCCCCCAGAAGAACCCCTGAGTTAAATAGATATCCCATGGAGGACAGAGATCTTCTGAGATGATTCCCCCATATTCCCACCCTCCAGTCTCCTAGATATTCTTCCTAAGCCCTCCCCACACCCTGTCCCCCTCCCTATGCCTCCAAGTATCCTAGGGAGTCATCCCCCTGTTGTGTTAAGAATCTTACAATTTGAAATTATTATTAGCTTAACTATCTAACATACTGCTTCCCGATGTATTCTGGCTTCCACAGATGAGGGAAGCCGTTAGGCCCTTGAGTCTCTGAGATTGGGATACTTCACTTAGCATAATTCTTTCCATCTTCATCCATTTGATTTCAAAAGCCATAATATCGTTTTCTGTAATGACTGAGTAGTATTCCATTGTATATATGTACCAAAGTTTTTGTATCTACTTGTCGAGTGAGGGGTATCTGGGTTGTTCCATAGTCTAGCTATAATAAATTGAGCTACTGTAAACATTGATGAAGCCTTATCACTATAATATGCTGATTCTAACTCTTTTGGGAAAATACCCAGGAGTGGGATAGC
>PVKS010041868.1:0-15753 GCA_004027875.1 Aplodontia rufa
AACTGGGGATTGAATCAAGGGCCTCATACATGCTAGGAAGTACTCTGCTACTGAGTTACACCATCAGCTTTTTCTTCTTTTTTTTTAAATTTTCATTTTTTTAGACAGGGTCTTATTAAGTTGCCCGGACTGGCCTCCAACTTGTAATATTCCTTCGTAAGCCTTCTGATTAGTCAGGATTACAGGGGATGAGCCACCATGCCCAGACACCAGCTTGTTCTTTAACCAGCTTCTTATGTTTTGTTTGTTTTTTGTTATTGTTGGGTTTTGATTTCAGTTCTTGTCCATGACTTTTAGAATACCTGATTTTTGCTTTCAAAGCCATTTCTTCAGACAGGGAAGTGAATGAAGGAATCATCAGCTCAATTGTTGATTGGACATCTTCATCTGAACATCCTGGCGTTAATTCCTTTCTTCCCAGATCTGACTTTTTTCTTGTGTTACCTATTGACCCAGTCAATTGAGTCAGGGAGACATCCTAGATTTCTCTTGTACCCTCCATATGGAACGAGTGTCATGTAGATGCATCTTTTCATCTGCCGTGGTAATCTCCATTCACACTGCTGCTGCTTTAGTTCATCTTTATCTTTCACTAAGATTCTAAACTCCATGAGATCAAGGGCCATGTGTGTTTTATTCATCACTGACTATAATTTGTATGTTATACAAATTCTTGGTTGAGTAAATGAACTCTTTGATTAATCTGTCTTTCTAGTTTTCTTCACTCTGGTCCATTTTTGCTGCTGAATTTTTCGGTTTGAAATTCAGGCTTAACAGTGTCCTTTTAGATCCATTAAATAATTTTCCATTGCCTAGAAGGTAAAGTCTAAGTCCATTGCATTGCATACAACGTCCTCAATGATGTGGCTCCTTTCTGTTTCTTCCACTTCCTTTTCTCTCTACACCTCCTCTCCATCAATACCCTGTGTTCCTGCCATGTGGATCTATGTTCCTTAAACTGGTCATGCATTCATATATGCTGCCCCACTAACTGGAAAGCCCACCTTTTTATCTTAAATCCCATTATTCTTGAAGAATTCTCATTCAATCTTCCTAGTTTCTTTTCCTCTGTGAAACCTCCTGTACCTCACTGATAAAGATCTGAAACTTGGATATAACTCATTTAAAGTATACGCTATAATTATTTATTAAACATTTCTTTTGTCAATGAAAGGCAAGGACAGACAGTATCATTAATTTTTTTTGGCGGGAGGGGGGGTGGCTGGAACAGTGGTTCAGCAAGCACGAGGACCCAGGTTCAAACCCCAGTACCACGTACACAGCTGAGTGTTGGAGCAATGAAGGCCATGTGAAAAACTAAATAAAGTCGTTTCTCTCTCTCTCTCTCTCTCTCTCTTTTTTATAAGAGAGAGGTACAGTGAGAGATAGAATCTTATTTAGTTTTTAATGTGGCTTTCATTGCTCTGATACCTCATTGTGTATGTGGTGCTGAGGTTTAAACTCATATCCTCATGCATGCCAAGCAAGCGCCATAACTGCCAAGCCCTGGCTCCAGCCCCAGTATCATTCTCTTTTATATCCTCATCTCATAATGATAACACAATGCCTACCACATAGGAGACTTACTCAGTAAACAATTGAATTAAATGAATGAGTTGAAAATCAGAGTAGGATAGAGAGTCCCAGATTTTCTTGATATTTGGCCTCTTAAACGCCTAACTGGTTGGCCATCTGAAAATCATAGAGAAAAGGGGTGGATGAATTGCAAATCCATCACTACTATAGGAAAACAATGCTGATGGTAGGTCATGTACACTATCATCTTTGAATGACCTGTGTCTGGCACTGGGCACAGCTGCATTTGAGAAAGACCTTTTAGTATAATGGATTGTACAGCCTAAGACTAATGCAATAGGACAATGATTTGAGCCCAAAGTAAATACAGGCAAATGGATAGATCACATTCCCATCTCTGATCACAATTAATTGGTCATAATTAATTGGCCTTGTAGATTGTCACACATTTTCATTACATGTAGCCTTGTTAAGAACTGCCAGGTGTGGTGGCTCATGCCTGTAAGCTCAATGGCTTGGAAAATGGAGGCAGGAGGATCTCAAGTTCAAAGTCTGCCTCAGCAGTGTAGTGAGGGCCTGAGTAACTTAGCATGACCTTGTCTCAAAATAAAATATAAAAAGGGCTGGGGCTCAGTGGTTATGGTTAAGCACCTAGGCTCAGTCTCCCATACCAAAAAAAAAAAAAAAAGAAAAGAAAAGAAAAAAAAGAAATTGTTACAGACCTTCTGTTTAAATATGTTAAGAAATCTCCATGCCACCTTTTAACCACTTAACACTGTACAGATTGGTAACACAAGTCCTTCCTGCTGTGTTTTGTTTGTCTTGGCATTTTCTTCAATTTAGTCTAGCTAAGGAAGACATTTACATTAACATAGTTTTTAGTCCAAGTAGTAATTTGAACCAGTGGAGCTTTTTTTTTTTTTTTTTCCTCCTGGAAAGAAACCAAATCTCTCTACATTTCTGAACCAAACTGAGTAGATTGTGATGAAAGGAGTAAAAATAACAACAGCAGAAGACAAAAGCCCTCTTACAAAGAGTTTTGAACTAAAGTCACACATTGAGCAAAAGATATTTAACTATTGAATAAAGTAAGAACTCTTCAAAAGAAACAGGGCTTCTTGCCAAATCCCCTGAAAATGTCCCTAGGCCTCTTTCTCATTCTCTACCATTATTCTTTTTTCTTTCTTTTAAGACAGAGAGAGAGACACAAGTAGAGAGTGAGATAGAGAAAATCAATTTTCTTTCTTTCATCTGGCTTGACATGTAGTTGTGTATGTGGTGCTAGAGTTTGAACCTGGATCCTCGAGCATGCCAGGCAAGTGCTCTAATCACTGAGCCACTGTTCCAGCCCCATTATTTCAGTTTATATGTCAGAGACATTTTATTTCTTATCTCATGCTCTGCCCATCACCTAGTGGACACATAGTTGGCACTTAGTGCCTATGCATTTGATAAATGTAATCAGGCCTCAAGAGTTAGTCTACTTTGTGAAGAAAGAAATTAAAGAGAAATAATTCTGTCAGTGAATAGAAACAACAAATCTGAATATTCTGCAGTGGAATAAAATTTAAAAGTAATAGTGTGTATTTATTATAAAAATTATTCTGAAAGTGTTTTTATTTTTTATATTTTTTAAAAAAAGGGGACAGAGAAAGAGAGACAGAATCAATTTTTATTTAGTTTTTTCACATGGCTTTCGTTGCTCTGAGACTTCCTTGTGTATATGGTGCTGAGGTTTGAACTTATGTACTTGCACATGCCAGGCAAACGCCGTAACGGCTGAACCACCGCTCCAGCCCCTGAAAGTGTTATTTTTAAATGGAAAACTTGTTCAAGAACTTAGACTATACCTGTTATGGTTTGATGTGAAGTGACAATGCAGGAGGCCTGGAGTGAAATGACCCTTATGAAAGCCTTAACCTAATCCTCTGATAGGGATTAACTGGCAACTGAAGGCAGGTTGGGTGTGGCTGTAGGAAGTGGGCTGTTGGAGGCATACCTTTGGGTATATATTTTGTATCTGGTGTGGAGTTGGAGTTTCTCTCTCTGATTCCTGGAGCCATGCCTTGACCTGCTTCCCTTTACCACACTCTTCCACTATAATGTTAACTTTTACGTTGAGCCCCAAGGAATGGAGCCAGGGATGAAGACCTCCAAAATCATGAGCCCTAAAGTAAACTCTTACTCCTAAAATTGTCCTTGTTGGGTCTTTTAGTCACAGCAGTGAAAAAGCTGACTAAAATAATAACTAAGACTTATTTCTTGCGCTCCTCCTGTTTCAGCTTCCTGAGTGTTCACCACCATGCCCAGCTTTGTACTAACTAATAATTTATTTTATTTTGTGGTTCAGGGGATCAGAACCCAGCACCTTGTGCATGCTACACAAGTGTTCTACAATTGGTCTACATCCTGGGACCCTATATTAATCATTTTATATATTGCTTTGTTCCAAAAACAATTTGAGGTAATAAAGGGGGACTTAAAGTAGAAAAGATAAATTTAAAGGTATATTTCCTTTACTACAGAGCTAAAAGACAGTTTGGCTAACCCACAATAGATAAATAAGGAGAATCCTAGAGAGAGCACATAGTAGTAGGAGAAATATTTGAGTAATTACATGACTTATTTGAGATCACATATCCCTTTATTAGCTAAACTAGAACAAGAAACCAATATGCCAAATTCCAGCATCTATGAACATTTGGCTTAATAGGGCAGATGTTTTTGTTTTTCAGGTTTGCACAGATTAGTTAAAATTATTACTAATCTGTTTATTGGCAAAGTTGTAGCCTCTACTGGGTATCATATAGTTCACCATACCTAAGCTGACCTCCAGGAATAATGTTTTCCTACAAGCCATGCCAGTTAAAACAGGACATGTTGTGAATTAATCCGTTTCTTAATTGTTTGTTCTACTGTGTTTTTATTTGGAAAATATTCGTGCTATAGAAACTTTCTGTTTTGAGGATGTGTGGAGAGAGGAGGAATTTTATTTCCTGTCATCTCCTGGTTGATGGTTTCAATTATAGCATTGCTTGGTTTTCCTAGACAGGCTTTTCCAGTTGTTCAGAAACTAGGAGGTGCTTCTCTGGTATATCTTTAAAACCGTCTTATTTAGGGGCTGGAGCGGCGGTTATAACGCTTGCCCGGCATGCCCAAGTACACGGGTTCAAATCCCAGCACCCATGTACACAACTAAGTGTCAGAGCAATGAAAGCCATGTGAAAAACTCAATAAGATTGAATCTGTCTCTCTCTCTCACTTACTGTCCTTTTCTCTTTAAAAAAAAATTGTCTTAGAAATTCTTTATTTGGGGGGCTGGAGCAGTTGCTCAGTGGTTACAGCACTTGCCTGGCAAGCATGGGGACCCAGGTTCGAACCTTAGCACCATCAACGGAACCAATTTCAGAGCAACGAAAGCCACATGAAAAACTAAATAAAATTGATTCTTTCTCTCACTGTCATTCTCTCTCTTAAAAAAATATAAGTTCTTCATTTGAATCTTCACTAATAGAACACTTAATTGGCAAGAACCAGAACAGGGTATGACAGTCCTTCAATAAATGGGCAGGTCAAGGAAATGTAATCCTCGGTGCATTTAATCCTCGGCTCATTCGATTAGCACACTGGACTCGCCTTTGTATCCTCAATTCTTTTGCTGAAGCCACCCCAGTCTATCTTGTCCAGTAAACCATGTTTCTGAACACATCTGATTTAAAACCCTTTTCTTTGCCATTTTTTTCTGATTGTGCTGTAAGTCTGAACCTTTTCTTTACCTGGCAACTTCTACATTGCAGGACTAGCTCCTTTCTTTTGTGAAGAGACCATATAGCAAAGGTATAGAAGAAGGTTGATACAGCAACTTCGAAGAATGAATTAGAAGAAGGAAGAATCTGGAGACAAAAATACTAATTTCGGAGACAGTGAAGTTTCCATGGATCTGACCTGTCCAACATGATAGACACATGTAGCTATTTAGATAAAAGTGAAAATTCTGTTCCTCATTTGCCCTAGTCACATTTTTAAGTGCACATAGCCACATGTAATGGCCACTTACTGGGCAACACAGATTAAATAAAATATTTCCATTCTGACAGAAAATTCTATTGGATTACACTGCCAAATTATCAATTCCTTCAGCGAAAATGGCATTCATTCTTCATAGTTATGCTTTGTATGTTCTACCTTAAAAACTGGGCATTCTTCATACCTAACCCAATTCTAGGCTAAGTATATTGAGAATTATAATGATTGTGGATACTGTCACTGCAAGTATGAATGCAGCTTAGAATAACAAAATCAAATTTAGTGTCTATCACACAAATACTTAAAAGTAACTTCTAAATAACTAGCTCTTGAACATACTTTCATTATCCACTTTTCTTTCCTCACTTTTTCTTACCCTTGCAAAAGAGGCACAAAGTAATTAAATACAATTCATTTTTTTTTTTAGCTTAACTTTAATGGGATCAGAATATTTGCTATTTGCAAAATTGTTTTAAGGGTTTTGCCTGGTGTGATCATGCTTGTTTTATCTTGTGGTGATAAATATTTGCCATATATCAGTCTTCCTAGATCAGGTTTGCTGCTTTTGAAGACATTTCATTTAATTGACCTAGATAGAAGTCATTTTTAATTTTTCTTTATTGCAGTATACTCGATATCCTGTACCCTACCCAGTTTAAGAGTAAGTCCCAATAATAGTTCTAACCTCCCAAATATATAAAAATTCTGTTTTCTCCATTTCCATGTCTTGTTTTAAATCACGATTTCATCCCTGGATGATTGCAGTAGCCTCATAACTGGTCATCCTGCTTTGCCTTTCCCCCTTAAGCTAAGTTCTCCACACATAACACACATGCAAAACGATTTGTGTGTGTGTGTGTGTGTGTGTGTGTGTGTGTGTGGAATTGAACCTAGGGGCACCTAACCATTGAGCCACATCCCCAGCCCTTTTTCTTTTTCCGTTTTGAGACAGAGTCTTTCTAAATTGCTTGGGCACAAAATGATCTTTTATTTATTTACCCATGTTACTAGAAATTTTGCTTTCTTTATTCGTTACAATTGGGAGGGATTCATCATCAAATAATCAAGAACAAAAGAATAATGACAGAACAAGCCAAGGGTGATGCCATTCCATGGTTTCCCCTCCTTGGGTTCCCCATGGTTCCATGTTTCCCCCTACTTAAACCCCAAGTTAATTGGACTTCTCATGAAAGTTGGAGGTTCCCCTCTGATTAGATTCCCCCATACTTCCTCCCTCTGGTCTCCTTGATATCCTTCCTGTTCCCTTCCCCTCTCCCTGCCCCCCTCTTTATGTCCCCCAGCATCTTAGGCAAGGTTTCCCCTGATTGTGTAAAAATTCATACATGTTGAGGTAATTGTTAGGTTAACCATCTATCATACTGTTTCCACTAGTATTCTAGCTTCCACAAATGAGAGAAAACATTCGGCCCTTGAGTCTCTGAGATTGGGATACTTCACTTAGCATAATGTTTTCCATCTCCATCCATTTGGCTGCAAATGCCATAGTATTGTTTTCTCTAATAGCTGAGTAGAATTCCATTATAATATATATGTACCAAAGTTTTTGAATCCACTCATCAAGTGAGGGGCATTTGGGTTGGTTCCATAATTTAGCTATAGTAAATTGAGCTGCTATAAACATTGATGAAGCTGTATCTCTATTATATGCCGATACTAGCTCCTTTGGGAAGATACCCAGGAGTGGGATGGCTGGGTCATAATCAAAACCAGGTGTGGTGGCACAGGCCTGTAATCCCAGTGGCTCGAGAGGTTGAGGCAAGAGAATTACAAGTTCAAAGCCAGCCTCAGCAATTTCAGGAAGTCCTGAGCAACTTAGCAAGGCCTTGTTTAAAAAAAAAAAAAAATTAAATGGCTGGGGATATAGCTCAGTGAGTACTTCTAGGTTCAATCCTTGGTACCAGAAGAGAAAAAAAATTAAAAAATCAGATCATACCAATTTCTTGTTGAGGTCTCCTGCTTCCTTTTCTACTTAGAAAGGATTTCAAACACCTCATCCTGGCCTGAAAGGCTCCTTGTGACTTGACTCTTGCCTTCTTACCTGATCTCATCACCCCACTGTGCTTCCCTCCTTTCCTTAACTTCTCTGGTCTCCTTCAGGTTTCCTAAGTATACACCACCTTTCCTGCTTTAGGGTCTTTTTCTTGCTACTCCCTCTGAATTGTTCTCTTACAATTCTTGCTTGAGTGGTTTCTACTTAGATTCAAAATCTCATCTCTGATGTTATTTCATTAGGAAAGATTGCTTTGTCTACTCCTTCTAAAAGTATACTCCATCCCTACCCCATACTCTATAACATCACCTTTATCATTATCTGAAATTATATTATTTGTCTGTTTACTTGTGTAATCTGTTTATTCCTACTAGAATATGAATTCCTGGAGGACAGAAAACTTATTTTTATTTTCTGCTCTATCTCTAGTACCTAGAACAGAACCCGGCACATATGGTTGTGCTCAATAAATGTTTCATAATACTAAATAACTAACAACTTTTAAAAGGAGATTTAAGAAGAACACACCCCTCTCTCCTCCCTCCCTGTTCTCTGTGTCTGCCTTTCTCCCTGCTCCCCCACCCTGTGAGAGGAAGCTCCATGTGTCTAAAATATGAATATCCTTCTAGGCTTTTCATACTTAGTATGAATCAGTGACTTTGAGGCTGAACTTCATCTTTTACTTCATGAAATCATGATTTGCAGTTTTTTGAATGGTTAGTTTCAGCTGGAAAATGTAGTGAACAATACATCTGGAAATATTCTGTCATGTTTGATCTGAGAAACTGTAGAGAACCAGCTGCTGATTTGAAAGGCTTTTATTATGATACAGATAGTCTATTGTCTACAGAAGTACTGGCTATTACACAGTAGTGTGTGTGTTGCTTTTTCTGGGCTATCAGCTTGAGAAAAAAAAACTTCTATTCATTAATTTATGCATGGCTTGTATTCCCTAAGAATGGTTTATTTATTGTTCTCTATAGCTGATTTACTGTTCTTTTAGGAATGTTTCTTATTCCATTTTTTTGGTCTTCTTTAGACTCTAAAGTTAACTGACTAAATAGGATTGAGATACTTTCTAATCTTCATTTAAAAAATTTCACAGAGGGGCTGGAGTGGTGGCTGGACGGTTGCAGCGCTTGCCTGGCATGCGCAAGTACACCGGTTCAAACTCCAGCACCACATACACAACTAAGTGTCGGAGCAAAGAAAGCAATGTGAAAAACTCAATAAAAATTGGTTTTCTCTGTCTTTCTCTCTCTCTCTCACTGTCCTCTCTTTAAAAACAAAATTTCACAGAAGTACCAAAGTTTTGTTTTGTTTTTTTGACAGGTTTCTGCATTCAAATGTCAGTTAAATTTATGATTTAGCACGCTTGGGTAGCTGTATATTGATAAAATGGGTAAATTTCACCATTTACTATATACTAACATTTACTTTTTGTGGAGTACTTTATAATCATGATATAAGGGAAGGCAAACTGATATCTAAGCCCTGCATAGGAGTAATTTTTTTTTTTTGAGAGCGAATCAATTTTATTTATTCATTTGGTTTTTGTTTCTCCAACACTTAGTTGTTGTACGTGGTGCTGGAGTTCGAACCTGGGTCCTTGCCCATGCCAGGCAAGCACTCCAACTGCTGAGCCACCACTCCAGCCTTTTTTCTTTTGTTTTTGTTTTTGTACTGGGGATTGAACTCAGGTGTACTTTACCATAGAACCACACCCCTACCCCCTTCTGTTTTTTTAGAATTGAACTTGCTATCCTCTTGCCTCAGTCTCCCAAATCACTGGGATAACCATGTGTATCACTGTGCCTGGCTCATAGAAGTAATCTTGAAGAAAGTGAGGAGGTATATCATTTGTGGTATTATACATACACATGCATGTATAAATATAATTAGTGTGACTTTTAATTTTTTTTTAAGAGAGAGAGGGACAGTAAGAGAGAGAATCAATTTTTATTTAGTTTTTCATGTGGCATTCATTGCTCCAACAATTTGTTGTGTACATGGTTCTGGGGTTCGAATCTGTGTCATCATGCATGCTAGGTGAGCACTGTTTGTGGTGCTGGGAGGGATACTTTAAAATTTTTTTACCATTACTATTTCGAATATTTTGGTAAAATGACAGATAATTACATTACTTTCAACCACGAAATTGCACTTAAATTGCTTAAAGAATACTTTTTTTTTTTTTTTAAAGAGAGAGGGACAGTGAGAGAGAGAAAGAGAGAAACAACTTTATTTAGTTTTTTATGTGACTTTCATTGCTCCGAGACTTTGTTGTATACATGGTGCTAGGGTTTGAACCCAGGTCCTTACGCTTGCAAGGCAAGCACCGAAATCACTGAGCTACTGCTCCAGCCCCTTAAAGAATACATTAATATTACTCTTTAAATTAAAAAATACTTTGGTGGGGGCTGGAGCATTGGCTCGGCGGTTACAGCACTTGGCTAGCATGCTCGAGTACACGGGTTCAAACCCCAGCACCCACATACACAACTAAGTGTCAGAGTAATGAAAGCCGTGTGAAAAACTCAATAAAAAAGATTCTTAAAAAAAAAATACTTTGGTATATTTTAGAAAATTGAGAAATAGGCAGTGCAAATCCAAATTTACTCAAAACATCCTCAGCATGATTACAGCTACTGTTAACATTGTTGTTTATTTGTTTGTTTTAAAAAGAGGGACAGTGAGAGAGAGAGAGAGAGAAAGAATCAATTTTATTTAGTTTTTCATGTGGCTTTTGTTACTCTTCCCTGTGTATGTGGTACTGGGGTTCGAACCCACGTCCTCGCATATGCCAGGCAAGTGTAACCACTGAACCATCACTCCAGCCCCAACATTTTGTATTTTCTTCTTTCAGTGTTATATACATATGGATTTTTATTATCATTGTCACTTTTTACTTGTTTCTTCTTCTTGTTTGGACCCAGAGGGATTCAACCACTGATCCTGTTTTTTGTTTTTTATTTTTTGAGTTAGGGCTTCGCTAAATTGCTTAGGTCCTTACAAACTGGCTTTGAACTTGTGATCCTCTTGCATTAGCCTTGGGAGCTACTGGGATTACAGGTGTGCATCACTGTACCTGACTATATTTCTTCTTTTAAATGAAATGCAGTGTCAAAGGATTTTTCCCCATAGAGTTGAGTCTTTATAACCATTGTCAATGGCCCCCATAGTACTCAATCTAAAACTATATCTTAATTTTCTTAACTATTCCTTTTTGTTGAATAATTTATTTAAAAATTGTTTTAGCCAATATAATTAACATCATAGTGAATACTTTTGTGAATATTGTTATTACCACATTTGGTATTATAGCTTATAGAGTATATTCTCATGAGTGGAATTCTTAGATATGACATTTTTTATTTTTCCTAATATACATTAGCAAATGATTTTCTTTCTTTCTTTTTTTTTTTTAAACAACTTTAGTGTTTTAATTTCATTTTTTAAATTACTAGTGCAGGTATATATTTTCATGTTTAGTTTGTAATGTCAGAGTCATAATTGTTTCCTTAGTTCCAGTAATTTCTTCTTCTCCTTCTCCTTCTTCTTTTTCTTTTGATTACACATTTTAGTCTACCTGGTTTTAATTCATTTACTTCCTATGATCTTTTAGAGATACAGCATTTTGTCAATATTTTGTCAATGAAACATATATATATATAAAATATACAAGTCATGTTATGGTGGGGCATACCTGTAATTAATTCTAGGGACTTAGGAGGCCAAGGTAGGAGGATTGCAAGTTTGAGGCCAGCCTCAGCAACCTAGTGAGACCATGTCTCAAAATAAAAAATAAAAACAGCTGGGGCGGGATGAAGAGGTGACTCAGTGGTAGAGTGCTTGTGGCATGTGCAAAGAACCAGTTCGATCCCCAGCATCACATACACAACTAAGTGGAGAAAAACAAAACAAAACAAAACAAAACAAAAAACTCTTAAAAAAAAAAAAGCTAGGAATATGGCTTGGTGGTAGAGTAATATTGGGTTCAATCCCAAGTACTGGGGGGATGAAGGGATGACAAAATCATATATACATATATTTCTCAATGATGAGTTTCTTTTTTTCCTCACTGTGCTCAATGATGTCTTCTAATTAGTTACTCTGGACAAGGGGTAACTCCATTTGTGTTATCTAAGTTATGTTGTAGAAGAAAATAATGGAAGCAATTTTTTTTTATAACAGAGAAAGAGAAAGAATTTTATTATTATTTTTTTTCCATCTGGTTTTTGCTTTTCAGATACTTAGTTGTGTGTGTGGTGCTGGGGTTCAAACTCAGCCTCATGCATGCCAGGCAAGCACTCTACCGCTGAGCCATCACTCTAGGCCCTGGGAGCAATCTTAATTTAAAAAATCCAGAAATTTTCTTTGAATTAAGAAATTTCAATAATAGATTATGTCTTAAGTTTCAAATATGGCTAAATAACAGTTTGTAAAAGTCTGAATATTTATATTTGAATTATGAATCTTTCCTATTTATAGGTTGGAAAAGAGACTGTTCAAACCACCGAGGATCAGATATTGAAGAGAGATATGCCACCAGCATTTATTAAGTGAGTAATTAAGATACTCTGTTGGAAAGGAAAAGTAACTAATTTCCAGGAATAATTTTTTTTTACATATAAAACTTACGTTTGCAATTGAAATGTCAAATTTTTATCTTTCAACACTTCTTTTTTCTACTATGTTGATTTTAGTCATTGGTATTAGGTACTTTAGTCAAGACTGGTGAAAGTGACTCTCAAAAAGAGTAGAACTCCTTGAAAGCAGACTATTAAATGAATAGAAAAGCAACTCACCCCCCAGGATTAGAGAGACACTAAAAAGAGAGAAAATCCAAATGGCCAAAACCATATAAAACAGTGATCTATCTGATTAGCTATCAAGGAAGTGCAAATTATTTAAATCTTTACATTAAAAAGTCTAATAATGGGGCTGGAGCTGTAGCTTGGCAGTTACAGCTCCTGCCTGGCATGCATGAGGATGCAGGTTCAAACCCCAGCACCGTGTACACAATGAAGTGTCTGAGCAACAAAAGCCACATGAAAAACTAAATAAAATTGATTCTTTCTTTCTCTTTCTCTCTCACTGTCCCTCTCTTTAAAAAATAAAAAGTCTGATAACATCAGTTATTGATAAGAGATGGGGAACAAGCAGCTCAACCTCTGTTGGTTGGGAATGTAAATTGAAACAGCCACTTTGGAAAACAATTTGGTATTAGTAAAATCGAAGACAGGCAACACCTGTAGATATGTTCTCTAGAGATACTAATGCACATGTACACTAGAATTCGTAGAAAAATATTTTTGTCATTGGTCAAGATGACCTTACTAGTCTATCTGTAGGAGAATAATTTAAAATAATCATGGTATAATCAGAAATTAGAATTGTAACCAGTAATAAAAAGGAATGAGAGTTTTTCCACTTTAAAATGTCTAGAAATTTAAAATTCAGTGTTTAAAAAGCAGTGAATGAATCTCAAAAAAATTTGAGGGAGGGGCTGGAGCGGTGGCTCAGTAGTTACGGTGCTTTCCTTGGATGCGCGAGTACTCGAGTTCAAACCCCAGCACCACATACATAATGAAGTCTTGGAGTAACGAAGGCCACATTAAAAACTAAATAAAATTGATTCTCTCTATCTCTGTCTCTCTCTCACTGTCCCTCTCTCTTTAAAAAAATTTTTTTTGAGGGAAGTTAATAATAGAGAAATAGTCCATTTATTTAAAATAAATAATTTAAAATAAAATAGTCCATTTATGTTCAAAAACACACAGAAATGCTGGGTATGGTGGCATACACCTGTAATCCCAGCAACTTGGAAGGCTAAGGCAGGAGAATCTCAAGTTCAAAGCCTGCTTCAGCAACTTGGTGAGGCCCTAAGCAAAATCAAAAAAATTAAAAAAGAAAAAAAAAAAGGGCTGGGGATGTTGCTCAGTGGTTAAGTACTCCTGGGTTCAATTCCTGGTACCAGAAAAGGACTGGGGACTGGTCTTGGTGGTACCTCTAAGCTCAATCCCTAATACCAAATAAACAAAAAACATACAGAAATAAACTGTATTTAGGGATACTTATTTATATGGTAAAAAGATAAAGTGAGTAAGGAAATAATGGTTACCAAAGTAGAGTAGTGGTATCTCTGAGAGGGATCAAGAGGTTTATACTCAGGGAGAGGCATACAGGGGCTTCTAAAGTGGTAATATGTTCTATTTCTTAAGTGATGAGTTAATGGGGGTGGTTATTTTATAGTTATTCATCATATTATATAATTTTTATATAATTTTCTGTATGTAGGTTACCTATCACAATTTTAAATAAAACTAAAATGTTCCTTTTTTATCTTTCTTGTGTTCTATTATTTTCATTGAACAGATGGAAAAATTTCACTCATTGATGTCTTATTTCTGTGGTGTTTCTATGGAATTGTTTCTTTTAATTCATGTTTCAATTGAATTAAATAAAACTTCATTGATCACCCTTGGTGGCAACTAGGACATCATCCCTTTACTATGGTAATTGGTAATTTAAAGGAAAGAATTAATCATTTATTATTCCTTTCCTGTATAAACTTCATTTCAGAGTAGCCTAATAGTCCTAATTGATGAGGGGATTCTAACCAATAAATGTGGAAGGAAGACAGAATTAGAAAGTCATCATTGTGTAATTTTTCATGAAATGATTGGTTTAGGTAAGGATATTCAATGGATGAAACCATTAAAAGGTTTGAGCCTCTATTTTAGCATGGGGAAACACTTTGTTGCCCATGGGCAACAAAAAAGTTATGTTATGACCAACCAAAAAAGTCACTAAGCTGTTTACTTAAAAAGTATATAACTTAAAATGCCACACTCTGAAATGTTACTTGAAAATAACCTAGAGAACAAGCAATAATACAGTTGTGGTTATCAAACATATTTGGAGGTCAATACTGTATAATTTAATCATGATGGTTCTTTATGTTTTTCTTGCTTTTCTTAGAATGCAAATGAAGCAGAAAATAGAAGCTTTGACTTGTAGCAGGGAGGGGACAGAGGGAAACAGATGGAAGCAATTAATGACATCCTTGGAACTGTTGAGTAGGACATTCTTTTGGACTGTTTGTTTGATGTTTAGAAGTTTCCAGGGCATGACTGACCTAAGCTTCCTCTGTAGTCTTCTTTTACAAGGATTTCTAAATAGTGACTGCTTAGGCAGCACTAACAAAGAAAATAAGTTTTAGAAATATATTATTAAATCAAACTCTTCCTAGCATGCTAGAACTTCAGGGCTAGAGAAAATAGAAGATTCTTGGCCTGTAGATAGATTTATACTTAAAACATCTGATACATATTTAAAGAGTTTTCAGAGAAGGATATGACATTTTCAGGATTTGGGGTTCTCAAAATCAAATCATAGACTATTCATATGATTGGCAATTAAGGGCATGTTGGAAAATGGGTTTAAAATCAGTTAAAAATGGTTGAACATCCCTAATGCAGAAATCCAAAATCCAGAATACTGTGAAATCTGAAACATTTCTGATCTTGAGCATTTGGGGTATAGGATTTTCAGCCTGTATTTGAATGGTAATTGTCATTGAGGGACTTTACAGTGCTCAAAAGATGCCTCATTGTAGAGGACACCAGTGTAATTGTGATGCTGTTACTGGCTTCTTTATATATTAGTTGTGTTCATGCCCTCCAGGTACACAAATCTTTTTTTTTTTCTTTTTTTTAAATAAAGGGAGAGGGACAATGAGACACACACACACACACAATTTGTATTTAGTTTTTTATGTGACTTTCGTTGCTCCTACACTTCACTGGTGAGGTGCAGGTTAGAACCTGTTAGGGTTTGAACCTGCGTATTCATGCATGCCAGGTAAGCGCTGTAACCGCTGAGCCACCACTGCTCCAGCCCCTACACAAATCTTTTGAAGTATGAAACTTGAGAGAGCACTTTACCAAGTTGGTGTTTCCAGTGGTCTGCAGGGGTGATCTCTTTTCAAACTTATATGGAAATGACAGACTGCATTGGAAATTTATTTGTTTCATTTAATGTTTTGTGATTAGATATCCCATCATCTGTAATAAGGAGAGTCTAATCTGCTGAAAGGTTGACGTTGTGAAACATGGAAGTATTTTGCTACTTTTTTCACAAAAAGAAAGTTAAAAGTTCAATTAAAAAAAAAAAGA
>PVKS010041869.1:0-15755 GCA_004027875.1 Aplodontia rufa
TGTCTCATTTTGAGACAGTCTTGCTAAGTTGTTCAGGCTGGCCTCATACTTGTGCTCCTCCTGAGTCACTGGGATTACAGGTGTGCCATGCTGAGCTCCATCTGTTAATTTAGTCACCATTTTCAGATTTCCTTCTGAGTGGCAGGCCTTGTATAATAAGATGCAGACACAGACACAACTTTCAGGCTGCTGGCAGCTTATCAAGGAGGTCAATAAGTATGTTACAACGTTGGGTGCAGTATTGTGACATTCACTATCTAAACATAAAACAAACCGAGGAATAGTTTTAATCTCCCATGGCTTTTGTGTAGGTTATAACAATACCCTAAAGGTGTGAGATACAGGCTAAAACTGTTTCCTCTCCCAATCACCATCACACATTCTTCTTTCCATCATGTGTAGGGAAATACCCCTGGTGGTACATGTTCAGCTTGTTTCTAATTTTTCTTCCTGTTCACCCCATGAAGCCCAGGGAAACCAACAGAGTCAGGGCTTTCTTCCATAACCTTCATGGAACCAAGCATTATTTGCTCCAACCAAATCTTCTCTGGGCTTGTGTAAAGCCTCTATTTCCTTATCTGTGTTCAACAGGATAGGAAAAATGCTTTAAAATATGACATAGCAATACGCTAAAATCTAGGTTCACATTCCAGTTCTTCCCCTCATGGGCTGCACCATTTTTGTTAAATTCCGCAAGGCCTCTGAGCCTCCAACCCCTAATCTATAAATGGAGATGGTATTAATCTCATTGGATCTTTTAAGATTGATGACTGTCATAGAATAAGCATTTCACAAATAACTGTTATTTTTCATCTTTAAGTTTAAATAATCTAGGAAGATCTAGGAAGCATCAAAAGACAGGTGGATAACTGGTATCAAATGTGTATAGACCTCCTGCCATACCCTACATGAAAGTCTATAGAAGGAAGGTAGGTCTCCTGCTAGTTACTGGGGAAACTTGAGGCGATTGTAAGTGGGAAGACTAAACTGTGTCAGCGACCATTAAAATACCTTGCTTCCTATTTGAAATACCGAAAGGAGAATTGGTTGAGGTGAAAATGTATTAATGGGTATAAAGTGAAAACCTGATATAGAATTTGAATGGACTGCTCAGATCTCAAACAGGGAGTCAGGCCCCCTGGCAGCAGATCCAGCATGTAGTCAAAATTCACATGTTCACCATTCCATACTGAGCTGTATGGTCTGGTAATCATGATGTGACTGTGCATATCCCTTAGCAGGATATTTGGAATAAGGATTGCCAGAAATACTCACTTACTGCCTCTACTTAAATATTTATTTATATATTTATTCACTTTTAGGGCTTCCTATTTTTTTCCAGGATGCATGTACAAAGTAACTTCTCATCTAATTTTATTTCAGTGTTATTCCATCTAATACATAATTAATATATCTATTTATAAGTATTAACATAGAAAAATACTTGGAAGAAGCCATGTTTGTAGTTTAGTGATTTCTAAGTTAAAAGGGAGGAAACAAATAAAGGAATGATGAAATCAATAAACACTCTTTCTCAAAAACCATTAAGGGTAGTTAGTACAGCTTTCTGTTTATTTCTGAAATACAGATCTTCCTTAAATAAACTAGGCTATCTATTCAGTCCAGTGAGCCCATTTTAGAATAATACTAGTTAATCTTTCTTCATATTCTTTCACAGAAAATTCCTGTTAGTGAAAAGCTATCAGACCAAATAAAGATAAAAATGGATATCATGAATTTTTGAAGTAAGCTCTGTAATCTTCAGGCTAAAAAGAAGTTTCATGAGAATAAATTTCCAAAATAAGAATTTTGCCAAATGCTTGAATTTCATAGAATGAGTAGGAGTCCATGAGAAATGCTACGGAAATACTAAGCATGATACCATTTAAAGTATTTATTATTCTCAAGTAAGAAAATATTTAATTTCTCCCTTAGTCATGGCAAATAACTATAATCAACGTTTATTGAGCATTCTGTCTGCATTGGGCATAGTGTTTTAGGTGTGTTATCTCATTTAGTTCTCATGGAACCCTAGGAAGTTTGGTAATGTATGATTCCCACTTTGTGAGGAGACTGACTGAGGGAGCTGCCAAATCTTGTCCTGGTTCCTTTTCTGGTCAGTAACAAGGTGTAGACCCAAGCCTGGTCCATCTCACCCCAAATCACCACAACCCACTGTTGATGGGCACAGAGGAAAGATAAAACCCCTGTTACCTTTCTTTGACTTTCTATTAAGAGCTCACTTCTGTTGTGCCTCTCCTGTTATGACTGATATTGCAGAGGGAAAAGAAAAAGGGATCTTTGTTGAAAAATAACATGATGGCTTTCACCCAAACTGACAGAAGCGTTGTCAAGCTTCACCCACTCTCTGCCCCACTTTCACCCGTCTAGGACCTCAGCAGATCTTTGACTTCTACCTAAAGCTACTGAGAAGGCTACAGGTCCTGCTGCTCATGGGACTATGAAATTTAGTTTGGGGGAGGGAGCAAGTAGGGTAGACGTCTTCACTCATTCTGGTGAATTTATCTTTATTTTTCTTTTATTATTTTATTTCACTTTTTGAGCTGGAGTCTTGTTGTGTTGCCAAGGCTGTGGTGGAACTCACAGGCTCAAGAGATCCTCTAGCTTCAGCCTCCCAAGTAGCTTGGGATTACAAGTGTGTACCGCAGTGCCTGGATTCCTTTGGTAAATTTAATATTTTGACAATAGGATTTTGATTATAGAAAACATGGGAATAACATTGATTCAATAAAAATTATAATTCGATTTGACAAACATAATGAATTTAACATCTTAAAAAGTACAAATGTTATTCCAAAAACAGGTACATGCAGATTTTTAGTAATTATTTCATCTTCATTGTATATTATGAGCACATTTTGATGATAATCCTCTTCATTTTCCCCACATTAAAAAATTATCTACATAGGATTCCAATCATGGCTGTGGTGTTGCAATAATGAGCATTTTGTTGCAAATCAGCTGTGTTCCAGGCCTGTACTAAGCTTTCTACACATTTGTTCATTTAATGTTATGATGAACTTAATCAATTCTCATTGACTGGGCACTTTCTTTTTTTTTTTTCTGGAGGAGTGGGTGCAATTTTAAATAATCAAGGATGTACACAAGAGCTTATCAGAATGTTTACTGTAATTTTGTTTTACTTTACTAAAATAAATTCTTATATAAAGGGAGATTTTCTTGCTGGAGAGTGAGATGATTTTGGAAATCATAACTGACTCAGGTACTCAGGGTAGCTGCCTCCTTTCCCTTGCCCATGATGCTGGAAGTTGGCCATGTGGGGACCTGGATACTTTTTGCATCCTGTCACCTTGAGAATCTGTGAAATTCCATGTTAGGATAAATAGCTAAGCGCTGAGCATCCTTCTGAAGAAGGGAGAGTTTCCTTTTCTATCTCCATCCCAACAGAGGAACTGCTGGGGATTCGCACTCCAAAAATGTATGGTGTTGAATGCTTCTGACTAATCCGCCAAAGAAACAAGTATCAGCGCTGTTCTGCATTATTCCCGAAGAGTCACTGTCTTTGAGAATGCTTTGTTTTGGAGCAAAATGGGTACTTTTATGATGCCAGTTACTCTGTAGGTCACCTTCTAGGGATTACATGCAGTACTATAATTTAACATCTGTTGGATGGAACAGATTGGGAAAAATGGAAAGCAGATTATGTTTAATGCATTTGAGAGCACAAACCATAGTCTGCACATATATGGAGGTCAGGTACTTGTCAGAGTGTATCCATTCATTGCCCCACCACCATGCTTGGCAAAGTCATGATAAAAACAGCGTGTTGGGGCTGGATGCTTAGTTACAGAGCACTTGCTTAGCATGTGTAAGGCCCCGGGTTTACTCTCCAGTACTGGAATTTAAAAAAAGTACGTTGAGGAGTAACCTAGTATATTATGATCCAGAACGTTCCAACTTTGGGTCCTGAGTGATTTGGTTACCATGAAGAACTTGGGTGTCAGAAATTTTGTTTGGAAATGGTCTGTTCACTTTGCATGTGGTAGAATTGGGGCTTTTGCTTAATAATTCTGTGATTGGATAAATGAAGAGAAGGGAAAGTCTATATATGCTCTTATTATAAATCATATTTTAGGAGATGTGAGGACCAGGATGTAGAGGATAAGAAATCTGGGGTTGGAGAGGTTGGGTAAAGGTAAACTGCATTATGGTACGGTGGTAAAAATACTACCAGTGCTAGGTGGTTAAGTTCAAGCACATCGTTTTGCCTCCACCTTCTCTTAAAGAATAGGCCTGTGTTTTGCCTACAGATAAAAATGGTGATTACCTCATTGGGTTGTTTTGAGAATCAAATAACACAATCTGCTTCATATAGACCAAGCATTCAAGAAAGATTTGCTATTCTAATTTTTGGCTACTAGTATTTTTTTAAATTTCCAAAAATTTAAAATATGTATTATGAGAATCCAATAATGTATGAATGTATCATCATGATTGGGATTTAAAAGCTGTGAGCCTGTTGTCATTTGTAACTCCAGAGGAGCCTTTGCCACTCCTCAATCAGTGGAAATCAGGAGAAAGAATATTACATGTATAGCTGCAGTCCTCTGAATGACCCTACCCAGCCTCAGCTCTTTTCTCTCTCTTGATAAACAGTCACCACCATATTCTGACAACTCTTATGTATCCGTTTCTGTAGTTCTGATTACCCCTAAAATAATAGCTACTATCTTCTAGCATTTAACATGCTTTCTACTTCAAGCGTGGAGTAGCTTCTTTTCTCATTTCACCTAATGTTTTTGAAATGTAACTATAGATAAAATTAATTCATGTAAACTATGACATTGTATTTCAGCACATACACAAAGCACAGTTTATTTTTCCCTTCCCCTATTGATGGACATTTATTATTCCCACTTAAATTTTTATTTTTACAAAGATCTATAGCAAATGTTGTAGTTTATACCTTCATTTATTCATATAGAGATTTTTCTCTAAAGGAAATAGGTGGCCACAGAAATACCAGTTTATTGTATGTGCACATTCAGTTTCTCTACATAGTACCACATTTCTTCCCCAAGCTGTGAAAGTTGGCCCTTCTGCCAGCATCATTCTCTTATAGCTCCTTCTTGTTTGTAATATTTAATATTGTCAGAATACAAATTTTGCCATTATAACGAGTGTAATAAAATGGTTTCTTAGGACAGCTCTTCTACACTTCTTCATTGTCACAGAAATGGATTGGATCTGTGGGTACAGAATAGGGGTCATTGGGACAGGGCCAAGAATTTAAGGAGCAGGCTGGGACATAGGTCTGATGGCCCAGGGTGAATGTCCAACGGCTCAGTCATCAGCTTTCTAATTGTGCTCTTCTGGTCTCAAGGGATCTTTGGAATGCTCTTGGCAGGTCTTGAGGGGGTTAGTGATGGGGCACAGAAAGAAAGACTGGCTGAGAAGATGCTCTGAGCCTGTTTCCAACAAACACCTCTGCCTATGGGGTTTTATAGGTTCTTTGAAAAATGTTATTTGTCATTAAAAACACGTTATATATGTCAACATAATTTTTTTGTTATTTTAAAATAAATTAATATGTTAAACACTTTCAAGTTTTAGTTTCTCATACTGTAAATACCGACATATAACCTATAAAAACAAAAACTCTGAGTGCTTAATATTTTTTTAAGAGTGTGAAGGGATCATGATTCTAAAGAGTCTGAGACTTTGGTCTCAATAAAAGAAATTTGGAATTTACTGGCAGATTCTTGATGGCAGGAGACTGTGGTTCTCTTATCTATAAGCCCAGCTTTGTGTTGTACCAAATGATGGCTGCTGTTCCAAGGCGTAGACCTCCCAGAGTGCAGACTGGCCATCAAGAGCAATTGGGGGTAATGGAAATGAGGGATGCCTCCAGGGCATCTCTGCAAGCTGCCAATGATGCACCAGGGCATGTCCACTGAAGCAGTGAGTGCTGTCCAAGATGAGGCAGGTGAAATTGAAATAGCAGTTGTTCTGTGTATCTGTGTCTGGTTGGGGCTGGTGGTATGGAAGGCTTCTGTCCTGCTTATGGCCTCTCTCAATGCCTCCTGAGTAACTCTCATTAAGCTTAACTCCTTGTCTTAGTCTTTGACCTATTCTTTCTGCTCTTGACAAAACACCATCAACTTTTCTGCCTAAAGGATTTGTTGAATATGGTAGTGATGCTACCAGAAACTGGCCATTAAGAGCAACAGTCTCTGTCAGCTGAAGGTAAGGACTGTTCTGAGGCTCCCCTCCTTCCTGTTCATGGATTTATTTTACTTGGGTCGTACACCACCTCTGAGGACTGGTGAAACATGGACGATGCTGGCAAGGCCTCACAACCTGCAGAATCAAGGAATCTCAGGTGTGGGTGAGTCTTCAGATGATACTCAAAAAGGGCAGGGTGACTTAGTCTCCTGGTCATTAAAAAAGGGCATCACATTGTGTGTGAAGATACAAAGCAAAAGACACCAGGACCCAAACAGATGCCATCTGAAACACCATCAGGTCTAGATTTGTCTCTGAGGTCTTCCATGCCTCATGTTCGTGAATGGTTTCTTACATGTTGTTTTGTAAATGTGAGCAATATACCTTCTGTTGCTTGCCAAAGAAAGTGCGCCTTCCCTATGTGGGGACCTAATAGTAAGATCCTGGGCACAATGATAGCAACAGTAACACACACACACACACACTTCCCTCTTTTAGTTTCAGTTTGAAAACAAAGGCTTGATCACAAGGATTTGAAAGTCTCCTGTTTCCTATCCAAGAGCTTCACTCACAGTGGCTACATCTATGGACACTTTCAGGAGCCTGTGGCAGGTGTCTGGTAGCCTTTGGTGGGCATCCTTGTCTCCCTGCTAGACGGTTTCTTCCTGCTCGCCACCACCATAACCATGCATGTTAGCTAGGTTTTCATCGTCGTGAGCAGAATGTCTGGCAAGAATAACTTAGAGCAGGAGAGATTTATTTTGTAGCATAGCTTCATAGGTTTCCATGTGTGTGGCTGACTCCATTGCTCTGGGTCCCAAATGAGGCAGACCATCATGGCCAAAAGATGTAGTAGAGGAAAGCTGCTCAGCTCATGGTAGTGAGAGGAAGGAACTGGAAAAAGATAAACCCTTCCAGGGCATGCCCCCATTGACCTACTTCCTCCAACTGTACCTCACCTCCCAGTGGTCCATTCAGCTATCAGTGGATTAATCCATCATCCATCCTTTGATAGATTTGATGGATTAATACACTAATGAGGTCAGAGCCCTCATGATCCAATCATTGCTTAAAAATCCTTCCTTTAAATCTTGCTACAATGGGAATCATGTTTTTAATGTGAGACTGTGTGGAACATTCCAGATTCAAACCTGTGGTTTAAATACTGACAAACTGTGAGTCACAAGTTTGCTGCCAGAAAATGGGGAGTATCATCAGCTACCTGACATTTCTCTATAATGTTGCCTAAAGACACTGTTTCTTTTCTTTTTAAAATTATTTTATTATTATTTCTTAAAAGACAGTATCTCACTATCTCTCCCAGATTATCCCAAACTCCTGAGCTCAATCACTTGATTCAGGTTCTTGAGTAGCTGCAGAGACAGGCAGGTGTTACTGTGCCTGGCATTATTTCTTCTCGTAATAAAGAGTTCTAGTATATGGGGGCTGGGGATATAGCTCAGTGGTAGAGTACTTGCTTAGCATGTATGAGACTCTGGGTTGGACCCCTGGTACTGCAAAGAAAAAAAAATAAAAAAGTTGTAATATATTCAAGACAGACATTATTAGTTGCCAATCAATAGCCCCTGATCCTTGGAAATGTCAAATACTTGCTTTCCCAGGCTCCCTTGCGTGGGCGCATCCTGGAGAGAAAGATCTGAAAGAAAAAATTTCTGTCTTCTATTTTTTTTTTTGGATGGGGGAAGCTGGCAGGAGGAGGGATGGGTATGTTGGACAGATTCTGAGAAAGATTTTTCTTCTTTTATCAGTCAGGGTCCCAGCAGGAAACAGATGGCTCACTCAGACAAGGCAATTAAGGAGAATTTAATAAAGTGACTATTTACAAAGGTCTGAGTAGGGTTGAGGGAGGCCTACAGGGATGGCTGAGGGAATCCACAGTAGAGCTAGCATGGGCGGGGAGCCATCACCACGCTGGGACTGAGCAGGAGAGTGGGGAATGGGTAACAGAGCCAGAGAGATGAGCTCTGGCTGTCACAGAGCCTTGCTTGATGGAGCTGTGGCCTTTCCTACTGGAGGTGACCCAGCAGGGAGTGACCTAATGGTTACTGGAAATCAGAAGCCCAGAGAGTCTACCCAGGTCCAGGGAGATGAGTCTCCCAGCACAAGACAGAAGAGGGTGGAGAATGGTTATTGAAGGAGTACAGGAAAAATTCCATGGTATTGCTAGAGAGAAAGAGAGAAGACTAAAGAAGTTCCTTCCCCTAGCCCTGTCCTGCTGCACTTGTGGGGAGACTAAGGCCTGAAGCCCTGGTGGTGATTATGCACGCATGTGAGGAGGTGGAGAGAATCTCATGAGTTCACCTGGGACTGAGGCGTGCTGGGATCACTGCCTCAGACTTCATGTCATGGAAGGAAAAGAAGCTCATATTACTTAAACCCTTTTAGTCCGGGATTCAGTTGAGGCCAAAAGCATCTTAACTGGTGCAATCTCTGAAAGGAAGCACGGAGACGAGAACTTCTCAAATACATACTGCATGCCAATGCCTCTTCTAAAGCATTGGATTTAGTTCTTTCAATAAGCCCACCAGGTGACAGTCACTATTGTCACTGTTTCCATCTCATAGACAAGAATCCCAAGGTAAGAGCGAGCGTCTAATGGTTAAAGCTTAGCTGGACCCTACCTGTGGCTTGCTTAGAATTACCTTGCAACTCACTGGCTAGGTCTTTTGGGTCTTCATCACTCCAACAATGAAAAGTTTGTGTGTTAGTGAAATCTACCTGGACCCCACCTCTCCCTCTCGGAACATTCTGGAGTCTTCACTCTCCTCATGAAGTGGAGATGCCTGGTGCTACAATTCTCACTTTGCTGTTTGAGGGAGAATGAATTCCTGAGGGCTCAAATGGCCATGGAGAGAGCACCCTCAGAACTAAGCTGGCAGCCTCCGGAATGTGCCACTTTAACTCACTGATTCCATGTTTTATTTATTTGTTTTTAGTACTGGGGATTTAACCCAGGGGTTCTTCACCACTGAGTATAACCCCAGTCCTTTTTTTCCCTTTGTTGGAGAGTCAATTTTCATTCGGTATCTGTTTTTGACACTTAGTTGTGTATGTGGTGCTGGTGTTTGAACCCAGGTACTCGTGCATGCCAGGCAGGCTCTCTGCTGCTGAGCCACCTCACCATCATTTACTTAACAGCTGTTTATTGAGCACCAACTGTGTTCTAGCCAATATTCTAGCTGCTGAGGATACAGCAAGGACTGGGGGATCCTGTGCATCTATGTTAAAAAAATAAAGGCAGATAAGCATGACCAATTGGCAGTGATAGGAGAAGTTTGGGAGATGGTAGAGGTCAGAGGCAGAGGAGGAGGCTGTTTTAGATAGGGTGGTCAGAAAAGCTCTCTGGGGAGGTGATATTGGAAGCAAGACCCAATAATCTGTGGAATGACTGGGTGAAGAAAATAGAGGGAAAAAAGACCCCAAGGAATAAACTCAGCATGAGCAAGGACCAAAAGAAGTCCTCTGAAGCTAGAGCACAGGGAATTGAGGGATGTGGGAGGCAGGGGTGGACAGAGGACTGAGAAATCAGGCACCAGATGCTGTAGGACCTTGACAACCATGTAAGGGTTTGGAAATGTATAGCAGGGATAAAAGGAGGACATTGGGTTGATTTTTAAATCAACCCAATGATTCAATTTTTATTTCACTAATGGTACTCTGGCTCCTGGGAGGAGAACAGATTGGCTAGGGCTGAAATGGCATCAGGGAATCCAATTAAGAGACTCTGCCATGAGACGGGGTGAACTTGGGCCAGAGTGGTTGCTTCAGGGATGGAGAGTAAGGGACAGATTTGCAGTACATTTTGGAGATTTTTAGGGAGTAGAAAAGAGGGAGGAAAATTTGTTGATGACTCAGTAATGCTCTTTGGATGGATTGCTTTACCAAGATTTTGTCCATGCATTCCCATTAAGCTAAGGGTGCTCTGACAATGGATATCACTTCTACACGTGAGCTAAACCTCTGTTCCTAATTTGAGCAGGAAGTGGTTTAGGATCATAGAATCTTTCATCTTGTTGAGATTGCAAAGGTTTTTAAAGCCAACCCTCTTCATAGCTGAGGAGAGGAGGTGCAGAGGGATTAAAAAGTGCACTTGTGGGGCTGTGAATTAGAATTCAATAGGATCTCAGGTCTGCATTTACCTGCCCAGAATATTCTACAAGGATTTATTTATTTTTTAGTCCTAAATATGTATTTTCTGAACTGATACTTTGTTCCCAAGCAAGAAACATCATTAAGCTTTGAAAAACAAATGGAAGAACACCAACTCACAAAAAAGCAACTTCTGAATTGTGTGAAGTCTCACCAAGTGAAACTGTGCCAGACACTCCAAGAATGTTAACAATTTGCATTGATTTATTTATTCAGTTGTACAACTTGTAACAGTTTCACCAGATGACCAAGGAAAGGGCAGCAGTCTGTTCCTATCTGTAGATAACGTGAGAAAGTAGAAACTTGATTTCTCTTGTAACCAACCTATGCTAATTCCAGACACATTCCTTAGCCTGTAACTTGGCCATATCCAGAATATTGAGATGTATGGCTTCAAAAGGAAAAACAAAACACTTCCTTGGCAAGGAATCACTCCCTTTATGGCCACTGAGGGATTCTAATGTCAATTTCTAAGGGCTCAGCAGAGTCAGGGTTGAGAATGTTGGTAATTTTAAGATCACTTAATCATATAATTAAATGGTCAGTTATAGTTACATATTTCAAATGCCTATTATATGCTTGGTGATTTTTGGTAGTGCTGGGGATCCTACCTAGGACTGCATGCATGCTGGGAAATGCTCTACCCCTGAACTCCACTCCCAGCCCTGCTTGGTGCATTATACAGCTTAAGTAATTTGAACCTTCTTGTAATTTGCTGATATTTGTCTTCCATCATTCCCTTGTTCTCCTCATTATGGGTGGAGCACTCTTTTTCATCCTGTTGATGTGGGATTTGCAAAGCAGCTTGCTTTGATCAGTGGAATGTGGGTGAAAGTGTCATGCTTACCCTTGGGAACTCAGGCTACAAGAGACTTCATGTGTTCTCATCATTCCGCTTGAGTTTCTGACTTTTTGCATGAGAAGGGTGTGATCCATGTAGCTATTACGACCTCTTGAAAGCTGAGCCCAGAATGAAAATATGGAGAGCAAATCTCTGCCTGACTCAAGGTCTACAGCCTAGCTGAGCCCAGTCAAGGCCACGTGAGGTGAGCTGAACCTCAGCAATCTACATTGTGAGTGTGAATTAAATTAGTGCATTGTAAACCACTGAGATTTTGAGGTTGTTGGTTACAAAACACCCCTGAAGTAACAGCCAAGATATGAAGTGTTTGTTTTACTTCCACATTACACCTGATAAAAAGAGAATCTCTGAGATGTTAGTGATCTTCTGCTCACACCATTTGGAAGAAGCTCATCATCTTCTCCACTTTAAATCTTGTGCCCTCTTTCCTCAACAAACTATCCTTCAATCACTTCCTCATGTAAAAAAGGGCAGAAATTTTATCATTTGGCTGGGTAGCTTTCTTTCTCTTTTCAGTTGATGGCTAAAGGGCATTAATTTTCTTGTGAGATCCACACTATAGCACAAAGGAAAGGAAATGTTAGGTTTATAGACTGAGGGAAAAGATCTCCTACGTATTTTATATCATTTGTGTATTCAATTACATTGTGAGCCAGGAGTGAAGAACAATATTTCTGTTTTGTAGAAATATTGAATTTAGCTTTAAAAAATTAGCATAGTACCTATTTGAATGCAAAATATTCAGAGAGGTGAACATTCTTTTTCTTAGTTCATGGAATAAATTATGATAGATGAGTGATTCACTTACTTTTACTTGATAGGAAGATAATGCATTGATTTTCCTCCTTCTCTTTCCTTTTAAATCTAAAGAAAAACTTTAAATAAAACCTAATTACATCACTCTCATTCTGAACTCTTCTGGAAATTACAGAGCTATCAATATTAAGTATGCTTTATACCAATTTGGAATATATTTTGTTCAGACAAATGCTCTAGTGCCACTCTGATTTTTGTGTAATTGAGCTCTAAAAGGTGGTGTAATGTGGATTTTCCGATTATCTTACTTAGGTTAGTCGGGATGTTAGAATGTGTCGTGGGAATTAGACTGATTCTTAAGAAAGTGAAAAGAAAGGCGGGTGGGGAAGGAGGGCTTCTCTGTCCAACTAGACCAACACAAGGGGTAGAGATTTTGGGGATAGATATAGTTGCTTAGGCTGTGCAGATTACAGGGAATTTACCACCTGCCGCCCACATAGAAAAGTGCCCCTTAGTCTCCAGGTGAAATTGCTTCATAACAATTAAAAAATGAACTGGGGCAATACTGATCACTTACAGCAAGGACAACCTTTCAGATCACCCTCCCTGGAATTCTACAGCTGTGCTGTGTGCATAGCCCCAGCTCCCCTTTGCATTTCCTGTTCCATTTCCCTAAGACAGGCATGCAAGGAGGAGAGGGAAGGTGGCCAATTTCTGTTAAGAAATCTTGGGCTTGGTGGTTCTAGAAAAGTTCTCATCTCCAGGAAAAAGGGGGTGGAGAAATCAACCTGGCTGCAAAGGAGAAGCAAAAGGCTGAACCCTTACGGTTGGCTGATTTTTAATCCCAACTCTGCACTGTCTCATTAAGAGACATTAGGCAAATCCTCCATTAGCTGGCTCTCATAAAGAGGACGAGGTGCCAAGAGACAGGAGGCTGACATGCACAGCTCTGGCTTTTGAAAAGGGGAAAGGGAATTTTGCAAACTATAGACCTGTGAGCTTAACATCAATCCTGAGTGAGATTCTAGAATGGATTATTAAGAGGTTGATTTGTGAGCCCTTGACAAAAGGAAGTGGTAGTCTTTGAAGGCTGGGTGGATTTGCTGAGAATAAATCATGCCAGATTAATAACTTCATTTCCTTTTAGGTTATGGTTACGAGATGGCCAGATAAAGTGTGCATGGATTTCAGAAAGACAATCGATGTAGTTAGTCTCTCATGAGAGCCTTGTAAAATAAGAGAAATGCGACATAGTAGTGAAATTTGGGGCTGCAGGATTAAATACTGCTTAAAGAGGATTGTGTAAAGAAATATGGCTATTCACTGTGAAAGTTGTCTCCAGTAGCATGACACAAAGATCTTTGTAATTCATGTACATAATGAGGATATAGAGCAGGTCTGGCTTATTTTCTGTTGGTGAGAATGGCTAGACTGGGTGACCATTTGATCTAGAACTAAACATACCACTTAAATGAGGAGTGTCCTGGCCAGAAGACCCACCCTTCCAGGATGGAGGAGGAACATATGAGCCATGCAGAGCTTATGGCAATTGAAGCTCAGGTCAGGAAGAGTGGGATCAAATTCTTCAGTGGAGTGATGAATAACATGAAGGTAAGTAAAATAACAATTAGTGGACAGCAGTTTCCACGGCCTCTCAGCATCCGTTTACCTGACTTTCTGGACTAGCGCCCATGGTTTCATTTGAGGATCTACCCTATCCCTATTTTGCACGCATGTGGTTCTTTCAAAGTTTGACATCTGGCTTCAGGAAATATTACATGATCCATGTGGCCAATCAAAACCCCGAATCTCACTGGAGACAGTAATTGCTTTAGGAATGTGCACTTGACTGGGCACATTAATCAGAAACTATGAGATGTGTCCTCCACAATTTTTTTTTAAAGAGAGAGGGAAAGAGAGAGAGAGAGAGAGAGAGAGAGAGAAAATGAAGAGAATTTTTATTTATTTTTCATGTGACTTTCATTGCTCTGACACTTCATTGTGTATGTGGTACTGGGTTCAAACCCAGGTCCTTGCACATGCTAGGCAAGGACTGTAAACACTGAGCCAATGCTCCAACCCAGTCCTCAACACTTTTGACTGAGCTGTGTAGGATTGACTCCTACATAGCTTAAGCTCATTCTGTCTTGGAATATGCTTTGATGTGATAGAATCTGGTGCCCTCAGCACCCAGACTGTGGGGTTGAGGATGAAGCTATCATTAACCTGGCTATAGCTAAGAGCTTCCATGAGGCAGTCCTGATGACATCTGAGCTGTGAATTCAGAACTATGCATACATTTGAACTTTTCTGTTTCATTACTTTTTTCCACTTAAATTTCTATGTGTGGACTTCCCAGTTATTTCTAAAGATACTGATTAATCTGTGGGATCTTCTGAGCTTGTCAGTGAGAATCAAGAAAAGGTGATGGTAAAAGCTATGACCAGTGGGAAGCAACAGAGATGTATCATCCTTCTTGCTCTGCTTAGTTTGGGGAGGGTTTAGTCCCAGAGGAAAAGAAGACCTGCAAGATGATTTCAGCAGAGATAATACTCTGTGCTCAGTCCCTTGCCCTGTGTCATTTTCTTTGTCCACTGCTTATAGGTGGGGGCTTTCCCCCAAGTATTGACCACTAATCCAATGGAAGTGATGTATGTGAGTTCTGGAAGGAAGTGTCAAAAAGTGAGTGTCAGCTCCTTCTGTTCTCTATCTTTCCCTGCTTTTGTGAGTGCAGTGGTCTCATGTTGAAATGGTAGCCCTATAAGATGCAATCCTTCTGGAAGTGAACTCTCCACCTTTGCATGAGTGCAAAATGAGTTTGCATGTGTTATTGACTGAGCTTTAGGGGTTGCTTTGTTTCTGCAGCATACCCTAGCTTAATTCATCCAATGTGATCCTCATGAGACTGCCTACTAGAATTCTGATCAATCCATGGTCTTGAACAGCAAGGAATTAATTACTGGGCCAAGTGATCAGGCCTGGATGAAACTGGGTGATCTGATGCTTGGGTCCTGAGTAAGAAAATCCTTAAAAGTCTTTACAAGGGTCAGGATTGGTTCTAGAATTAGGGATGAAGAGCATCTGCTGATGGGAGTCAAAGGAGTTTCACTTATGGGAAAAGAGGGCTTAAAAGAAGGTTTATGAAATTCATGGACGTCTTCCTCCCATGGTAGCACTAAGATCATGGATGTTCAGCTTCCCAAACTGAAGAATAAAACAAAGCCAGAAGGGATAATGTCTCTTGCTCATAGTGGACTTCAGGATCCCCAAAGATCCTTACAGGTGAAGCACAGGCTTAGCATGAATTTACTAGTTTACATACTTCTGAAAGAAAGCTACTGTTCTAGCACAGTTTGGGTTAGGAGCAGACTGTAAAAAGAGACTTACGAGCTTATTTCCCAGGACGCTGGCATGAATCAGCAGGGTGAGCAGGCCATCAAAATCCTAAAGAGACTTCGCACCAGAGGACATTGATCAAGCCAATGAATACATGAGAAAGTGCTCTAAATCTTTAGTAATTAAAGAAATGCAAATGAAAACCACATTAAGATATCACCTTATACCAGTCAGAATGGCAAAGATGAAGAAAATAAACAACAATAGATGCTGGAGGGACTGTGGAGAAATAGGCACACTAACACACTGTTGGTGGAGCTGCAGACTGGTACAGCCCCTCTGGAAAGCAGTATGGAGAATCCTTAAAAAACTAGGGATGACTCCACCATACGACCCTGCTATTCCACTCCTGGGTATCTTTCCA
>PVKS010041870.1:0-15753 GCA_004027875.1 Aplodontia rufa
CCGTGAGAAACAGGATGTTAGAATGGGACAAACTCGCTGGATTCCTTGGGCTGGTTACTTAACCTCTCTGTGCCTCACTCTAGTCATTTAGGAATCATGACAGATGAGCGTGGGGCCTGGTGTTGCCCTATTCTGAATGCTGTTGTGGAATGCATGGTCCTAGGTGAAGCCCAGGGTCTTCCTCTGCCTATCAAGTGCGGCTCTGGCTTTCATAGGCTCCGCGCTCACCTTTACACTGTATCCCTCCCCCATGAGCATGGTGGGTCAGAGACCTCTCACCTACCTGCTCTCTCTCCTCTAGGATTTCTTCACAAAGACCACCATCCATTCTTGTTTCCCCGTACCATTGTGGATTATTCTTTTGTAAAATATTTTTTAAGAAAGAGAGAGAGAGAGAGAGAGAGAGAATCAACTTTATTTATTTTATCATCTGGCCTTTGTTTCTACAACACTTAGTTGTGTACATGGTGCTAGGGTTTGAACCTGGGTCCTCACCCATGCCAGGCAAGTGCTCTGACTGCTAAGTCACCACTGCAGCCCAGATTATTCTTTTTTTTAATAATATTTTCCTGGGGCTGGAGCGGTGGCTCAGCGGTTTCAGCGCTTGCCTTGCAAGCTTGAGGACCCGGGTTCAAACCCCAGCACCATGTACACAACTGAGTGTTGGAGCAACTAAGGCCATGTGAAAAACTAAATAAAGTTGTTTCTCTCTTTCTCTCTCTCTCTCTCACTGTCCCTCTAAAAAAAAAATAATAATAATAATAATATTTTCCTGCCAACTTTAAAGGAATTGGGAATGAGGGCGGGTAGAGGTGCTCAGTGTGACACTGTAGTGAATGACAGTTTGCTCCTAATGCAGAACAGCTGGAGAAAGGGGATTCAGGCTGCCTTGTCTTCTAAAAATCCCAAGGTGGCAGAGCTTTTTATTAATGCCTCCCTGTTTGTGACAATTCGTCAAAAATGTCATTGTAGATTTCCTGCCTGTTGTATCTTATCGATGGGCTGAAGCAGTGGCTCAGCAGTATGGCTCGTGTCTGGCGTTGTGTGAGGACCCGGGTTTGAACCCAGCACCACATACACAACTAAGTGTTAGAGCAACGAAAACCAGATGAAAAACTAAATAAAATTTAGATTCTTTCTCTCCCTCCCTCTTTCTCTCTCTGTCTCTCTCACTGTCCCTCGTTTTAAAAACAAAACAAAACCTTGTGTTTTCCATGATCCATAAATGGTCAATTTTTGTAAACGCTGCATCGGTGTGGGAAAAGACACGTGTGTTGTGATATCTGAAGTGGTCATACGAATCGGTGACGTCACCCTCCCTAACCATACCTTCACACCCTTCCTGATTTTATTTATTTTTTACCTGAGTATGTCAGAATTTTGCAAGCGGCTTTCAGAGTTTGTAAATACTATCGGGTTTCCACCTGCGCATTTCCGGGCAGTCCCTCTTCCGTGATGGCTCAGGCTGCAGCCCAGGCTGTCCAGTTCAACCCAGCTCAGCGTGGCGCTGAGCACACACTAAGAGGCCCGTTGGGGTGGTGCCCAGCTCCGCCCCTGCCAAGCAGCACAACCTAGGGCCAGGGTTGCTCATCTCCATGAGTCCCTGTGCTCAGCAGCCAAGGGGACGTGATCAGAGCTGTCATCTCGCAAGGGTTTTGTGAAGACCTGATAAGTCACTGCTCATGGAACCCTTAGAACAAAGTCTGGAAACGCTCAGCAATCCCAGCTAATTTTAATATCCACCTGCGGTTTACCAGAAGCCCCGTGGGGATTTTGCCATTATCTCTGGAGCTGCCCTCGGCCCCTTCTGCAGCTGGGCACTGCCCTTTCCCCTTACATCCTCGAGTCTTTGAGGCAGACACTGCCTCGTGGCCTGCTAAGGGATGCCCTGGGGACCAGATGTCCAGCTCTAACGAGGAGGGCAGCTCCCCGCACCCTCAGGGCCTTTCCTCTGTTCTCCCCCGCCCCTCTCCACAGGATGTTCACTGTGACCAGGGCCATGGAAGAGGCGCTTCTTCAGCACTTCATACACCAGAAGCTGGATATCGCCTACGCCATAAACAAGCCATTCCCCTTCTTCGAAAGCCTCCGAGACAAGTCCTTCATCACGGACAGGATGTATGGGGTGAGCAGCGTGGACCCTTTCCATGGCAGCCCAGCCCCCACAAGTTCGCCCTGTTACTGAGACCTCACACCCCAAACCACCAGGGCCTCTAGGGTGAGATCAGAGGGGGTCATGTGGGACGAATCGGTGATGTCACCCTCCCTAACCATACCTTTATCTTTTACCTGCTTATGTCAGAATTTTGTGCATGGCTCATTCGAGTTTGTAAGTATTATGAGGTTATTGGGTCTAGCTCAGCAGGTTCATGATCACGGGAGGGGTGGCTGAGACATAAGGTGTCCTAGGGGCTGTACTGGTTTTGGGGTGCCACAGGGGCCACAAATCACATGGCTTAAATCAATAGAGATTTATTCTCACACAGTTCTGGAGGGCACAGGCCAAAATCAAGGTGCTGGCAGGGTTGGGTCCTTCCAGAGCCTCTGAGAAGAACCCATTCCCTGCCTCTGTTTTAGCTTCTGGTGACTGGTCGCGGGCAGTTCCTGATGCTCCTAGCCTTGGGCACATCACCTCCATCTCTTCTGCTCCATCTGCGTCACCTTCTCTCTTCTGTCCTCTTCCCCTTTCTTCTCTCGTAAGGACACTTGGATTCAGCTCCCCCCCCCCCATTCATCTTGAGATCTGTAATTTAATTACATTCTTCAAAGTTCCTCTTTCCAAATAAGTTCACATTCATTGTCTTCCACAGGTTCTGGATGGGCATCTCTTTTGGGCCAGGGGGCAGGGAGTGCTGTTCAACCCACAGCATCATCCTAATTTATAAGAGCTCATTGCTCACAGTACCTGCTGATGCAAGGCAGGTACGCTTAGAGCCTGGCCCAGGAAAGGGCCAGCAGGGCTGGCCTGGCTGGCTCCAGCTCCATCCTCAGATCACAGCTAGATGGTACTCCTCAGAGGGGTCTCCTTGTCCCATTCATCCTGCGCTGTACCTTATAGAATCAATTAATTACACAGTGGCCTCCTTTGACTCCTCTCTCCTTACTTAAAATTTCTCTCCTCTACCAAAAGTTCCTAAAAGTGAGGTTCACAAGACAGGCTTCTTTGCAAGAAGACTAAATTATTTATTCCAACAATTAGACACCCAAACACATGTGAAGTGAATGTGTGGAACTGTGACCTCTTGACCAAAGAGGACTGGGCTCTACATTTTATATGACATTTCTTCTTAAAAGAGTAAACGTTCTTTCTTATAACTTAAAAAACTACAAATATATAGTAACTCTCCATTCCATTCCAAATCCTCCACACTAATCCTTCATTCCATTTTTTAAAGGAATCTCTGGAAGCCTGTAGAAATTTGGTTCCCACATACAGAGTGGTGTACAATATTCTCACCAAACTGGAGAAGACTTTTAACGTGTCCCTTCTGATGACACTGTTCAGCCCAATTAACCTACACGAATACCCCAACCTGATGGATATTTGCGAAAGCTTCAGAAGTGGTAATGTAGTTGCTTGAATACTTCTTGCACATGAGGGGTTGCAAAGCTAAAAATTTAGGTTTGTTTCCATTGTCCAACACACACTTCACCCCTGCCTCCCTTTGGGAGGTGTGGACCACACCCACTCTTGGAGTTGGCTGGAGGGCAGCCCTTCCTTTCTCTGACCCAGCTCTCTAAGACGAATTTCTGGAAAAGAGAGATGATTCTGCTCTAGCTGGCCTAAGCGTTTGGGAGATTATCCAGTGTCCTTGACAATCTCTAGGGAATGCCTAAGGGACAGAAAGTCACAGCCCGAGAGACCAAGTCTAGCAGAAAGGAGACCCAGATTGAAAGAGAAAGGGATGGCGATGGATGATAAGAAGTATCTTTTGTTGTTAGTGTATTGTGCTTCATACTTAATACAACTCTCTCTTGAGATCTTTAAAATCCGTGTGAAGTCATTCTTAGCTGTACTTGACAGACAAGGAAATCAAAGTTCAGAGACTACTTTCTTAAGATTACTCATCTGCTTAGAAACAGAACCAGGAGTCCTGTTTGGGTTTACCAATACCAGGGCCCAAGATTGTAACCACTGTTCTGAACAAGGGGAGCTGAAAGGCGTATTATAAAGCTGGAGAAAGGAGAAAGGTACCTGAGGAGGAAGGGAAGGAACCCTAGGGAAGGGATGAGAAAGGGTGGAGCAGGAAGTACTGAGAAAGGGGACAGCGGGCGTGTTAGCCAGCTCTCCAGCACTGTAACAAAACACCCGAGAGAATCAACTTATAAAGAGAGAAGGCTGATTCTGGCTCACGCTTTTGTGGTTCCAACCCATGACCAACTGGCCCTGTGGCTTTGGGACTGTGGCAAGACAGCACAAGCATGACTGAGTGTGTGGCAGAACAAAGCCACTCACCTACTGGCCAGAAAGTGAAGAAAGGAGGAGAGAGCAGAGCCCCACGCCTAAGGTTTTCACCATGTCCCACCCTGAGGAGCCAACCCTTAACACAGGGGCTTTTGGGAGAAAAGTGTGAACACCTATAGCAACTGGATAAACAAAGTCAAACACAGCAGCGACAGAACTGGGAAGAAAGAGGCAAGAGTGAGAGGCCAGGCAGGAGAAGCATTTTGGTTGGTCCAAAGCACCTGGTTCTCGTATCTGTGAATGGCCAGGGAGACCACAGACCACACTAGAGGGTGACATTGCCCTTGGTGGAGCCACCGCTGGGGACAGCTCATCTGCTCTCTGACACTTCACCTCAAGGGGCTCCTCCCTAAGGGAAAACTGACTCCTTGAGCTGAAGGGCAGCAGAGGGAGAAGAACCTCCAGGCAGGTGCGCTGCTTAGCTGGTTCCCCAGCAGCACCCGCGCAGTGCCTGGAGGAGCCTGGGACTCAGGGCTGGGCTCAGCCCCTCCAGGAGCCCAAGACAGCCAGCAGGTGGGCTGGGCTCACGCATCCTCCTGGACCTGCGACTCTCTCATGTTTGCTCTGGGTCCCTTTTAAAACTCCACTCCTTTTTCTGTTCACTGGTTGAGATTATTTTACTTCTGAAATAAATGATGGAGAAGAATCTGAACAAAATCCCGTCACACACTGTGCAGAGGGGCAGCATGTGGGAAGCTGAGGGCCTGGGCTACTGGGGGTCAGCAGGAGAGCTTGGTGTGGCCACATCATAGGGTACAACAGAAGGCACCGACGCTGACTCTGCAGAAATGAGCAGAAACCAGGATATAAAGATCCCGTGCCGCCCTGCTAGGGAATTTTCATTTTATCTTATCCAGGGAGGTTTGTTTATTAAAGCAGAGACCTCTGTTAAAATTATGGCATTTATGTCATTGACTAAATTCTATAAAACTAAAATTAAAGCCAGTTCGATCCCTGGGTACAAAGGCAAGTGCACCTTACGTGTGAAACCACTCTGGTAACAGATCAGGGGTTAGATACAGCTATCCTAGCACTGAATGCCAAATAAACACCAAATAAACAAAACAGAAAGGAGGATTCAGTTCTGTGCCCTTGGGGGAGAGTGAATAACTCCATGTCCCTGTCCTCTTGGAGGTCATGTATTAAGAAATCCCCAGGCTGGGGATGGAGCTCCGCGGTGGACCACTTGCCTGGTGTCCTCCAGGCCTCAGGTTCAATCTCAAAGCCAAGAATAAAGAAAGAAATCCCCTTCCCCAGATAACCTGGGGCCTTCTGTGTGCTCCTTCAGCAGTCCCAGTGGGTCGCACCTATGAAGAGAGGAGCAGAACCACAGCCCTGCCGCTCAGAGCCCCAACAGACCCAGCAGAAGGGAGGCTGCCCCAGACCCTGCCAGCGCTGACCGCTCCCTGCCCTCCCTCACCCAAAGCCAGTGAACCCACAGTGTCCTTGCAGCAGATCCAAGTGACACTGGGTGGACCACCCAGCACTTCTGACCCTGCTGTGCCTTCTGCTGCCCCAGTCCAGGAAGGAGGAAGCACTCTAGGTGAGGAACAGACCCTGTCCAACCCTGTCTATCCCCAGCCTCAGCTTCTCGTGCAGCGGTGCCTAGAACCCCAGCTCCTGCATGGTCCATTCCATGCACCCATGCACACAGCCCTTTCCAAAACAGACACCAGGCGCTGCCAGGAGAAGACCTGAGCTCCTGCCTGGAGGCCAAGTCCCTGTGGAGGGCAAGGAGGCAAAGGTCAGATGCCCCACTAGCACCTGCCAAACTTGGGCACCTGCAGAGGGAAAGCATCCCTCTGCCACCAGGGATTGTGGCAGGAACCACAGGGGAGGAGGCCAGGAAACAGAGGTGGCGCTGTATTGATTGACTCAGCCACTCTGCTGAGGCCCCTTCCCTGCCCTGTCAAAATGCAAAGCAGACATAAAAACCCAGTGTGTCCTGAAGGGTAAGGCCACAAACGGTCCTCCTTGGTCCTTATCCGGACTATGGGGAGCGCCCACCCTCAACCCAGGTCATTTCTATACTATTTGAATTTTTAAGAGTAGATATTATTAAAGTAATATGAAAAGTAATAAATTGTTTTAAAAGTTCAACAATTGCTTGCCGCGTACCTCAGTTACCTGCTCGTATGTGGACCAGAATTTAAGGCAGATCTCAGAGTAGTATGTAGACAAGAAGAAAGCAGCAACCTTAGGTGAGATGGACCTTTATTTATTATAGTTTCAAGTCCTCTCTCTTTCTTATTGCAGCGAAAGCTAGCAGAAATCCGTAGATATTTGCCACAAGCAGGTGCTAGCAGGTAGCCCACCGCTGCCTTTTTCAACAAGTCCTGGGTGCACACTGGGCACCCAGCCTCCTGCACTGATTGCCAAGGTGAAGTGGTCACAGATAGAGCCGAGAGTGGACAGGTGTGTACAGATTCCTACGCAATCACAGGTGTGCCTGTGGCCATCAGAACTCAAGGTCACCAGTTCCCACTGCCCTGAGTTCCCTGAGCAAGGGCTGCTGAGCTTTGAGCTCCTCTTCCTCCCAGAGAAGGATTCCCACAAATTGGCAGAATCGAGGAAGAACTCCAGGGCTGCAGGACACGCGCCCTCTCCCTTCCCCGGGCACTTTCTCTTCAGCCTGTTCTGAGCTCTGAAAGGAACTCTGTTTCTTTTGTCAGTGGTAACAGATGATTCTCCAGGGTCAAAGGACCCAGAGGAACTCCAAGAGGCCTTGAGCACACCTCCAAAGAAGAAAGGTAAGGAATTCCTCCCTCCTGGCGGTGCGAGAGGGGGAACTCGGAGCTGCGCTCTTTCGTTCTGGTCACATCTTGTCCAAAGCAACCACTGCGTGTCTCCAGCCCTGGTGGCCTTCCCTCCACCTGCCTCCATGGCCCTTATGGAAGCTGTAAGAAGCAAGGTGAGCTGCACCAGCGTGCACCAGCATCGCCTGCTCTGAGATCACCAGATTCCTGTCTCCAGTTTCCTAGCGTGAACCTCTTGAACTGGAAGTCGGTGCCCCAAAAAGCACTGCTTCCTCCTAAGACATGGCAGGCCGTGCCCTTGTGAGACGTGGCCAGGCATTCTCTGCCACCTTCACCCATGCCCTGGGGTGGGAGACAGGCTGGACTCCATGCCTGGCCACCCCCTGCACCCCTGTCTCCTGTTCCCCATCCTCTGCTTTGAGGCCCAGCCATTCAATTAAAGTACCCCCTCTCTTGGCTTCCCCAGCCCTTCTTGGCAGACCCAAGGCTATTTTTCTGTCCTCTCAGGTCCCCCTGTTGTCCTGCATGCCTACAAGCCACCCACTGCTCTGGCCTCTCTGCCCCTCATCTTCTCATTTCCCTGACTGTTTCCTCCACACATTCTTGGCCTCCCACACCCTGAGGCGATCCACAGGCCTTACTGTTATTTACTTAGCCCAGTTCCCAATACTCAAGAGCTCCTTTTCTGACACCTGGTCCTCAGGACTGCTCCTTCCACAGCTGTCATTGGATTTCTCTGCCTCAGCCCAATCCTAAAATAATAGTGATTTTAAAATATCCCTCTCTGCTTTCTTCCTGACCCTGTGTCCCCTCTGCAGCTGTCCTTCAATGCTTTTGAACCACCAGTCCACCGGCCTTTCCCCTCTGTCTTTACCCCTCCTCGCCAGCTTGGCATCCAAGGTCCACCATCTCAATCACTTTCTTCTTAACCTACCGTCCCTCTCTGTCTTTTCCTAGAACCCTCTGGCCATCTTGGAAGAACTTTCTTATCTGCTTGTGCCCTGCTGGAGAGTCCCAGGACTGGCTAGAGGGGAGGGCACAAGGTGCGTCTTCCAGATTCCTGTGTAACAGATCTCCTCGCACTGCGTGACAGTTCCTCTTCCTGCCATGATCCCTTCAAACCCTGAGCTGTTTTTGCAACTTCGTCTTGTGTGACACTTCCCTGTTCAGCAGCAGATGAGAACCCCTCTCTTCCCATGCCCAGTCCTGCAAGCCCCACTCGCATCTTCTTGTGCCCTCCAGCTCCTTCCACCTCCTCCCAGTAGCCACAGTGCATCGCTCGCTGGCATTCAGTCTCTCTCACATGCCTATGTGCCGCCGGTGCCCAGGCCTGACGTGGATCATCCAAGGGACTTCAGCTGCCTCCCCAGCCCTCTCCTGCATCTCACAGCCAATCTTGTAGGAGTGAGTTGCCCAAACTCGCTGTCTCCACTTCTTTCCTTCCCCCTCTTTCCTCTGCCACTTTAGAGTTTCTCCTACCCTATTTCTCCAAAGCATCACCTACGGCCACCAATGACCCTGGCCACTGCGGATTCAAGACCAAAAGTAACAGCTGTAGAGTAAAAAAGTAAAAAACTTTATATCCATGGCATATAAAGTTGGCACATTTATATTTATAACTACAAAAGATCCTTTATCCTTTCTTTTAAGGAAAGAAAACAAGAAATATCTGGTCAACTTCAAAAAAGAGACGTCAGAAAAAAAGATGCCCAAGAGGTAAGAGGAGGGAAGAAAAGGAAGCCGGAGCCCCCAGAGAGCCTGCTCAGGGCTTGTAGGTCAGGCTGGGAAAGGGAGTTGAATTTTGTTCCGAAAGCGACGGAAAGTTACAGAAAAAAATTCTCAGCAGTCGATTGACATGACCTGATTTTTTTTTTTTTAACAAAACTAATTTTGCTGCTGTGTAAAAAATGAACTGAAGATGAGCAGGAATCTTTCAGTTCAAGTGGCAGATTACAACCCATAGGCAAGGAATGCAGAGTTATGTACATGAGATATACCGCCAGCCTTCTTCCCTAAAGCCAGGTATGGTGGCACATAGCTGTGATTCGAGAGACTCAGGAGACTGGGGCAGGAGGAGCTCAGGTTTGAGCCAGCCTCAGAAACTTAGGCCCTAAGCAATTTGGCTAGACCCTGTCTTAAAATAATAAAAGAAAGAAAGAAAAAGAACTGGAGAGGTGGCTCAGTGGTAGAGCACCCTGGGTTCAATCCCTGGTACCAAACACAAAGCTAAACAAACAAAAAGAAAAACTTTGCTACTCTGAGATAAGATGGACACGATCCTGGGTCCTCACTCTAAAGCTTTGTGGAAGTGCCAAAGGACAGAGAAAGTGCAGTTGTCTTTGCTTTTTACAGCCTAAAGATGTCTCCAAGTCAGGGCTTCCTCCCTCTGCACATGGGAGTTTCCAGAAGGAAACTGCACCCATGTTGCTGGACATGTTGAGCCTTCGCCTAGGAACCAGGGTGGGGGTGCTGAAAGGGAAGTCACTAGAAAGAGGAAGAAGTGGCTCCCTGTGCAGCCCTGTTTAAACTAGTCACCATCCACTGCTTGGCCCAGGAGCAGCCTCAGCTGGGCACGGAATCCAGGAGAAGCTCCAAGAGCTGGATCAGGTGACTCCAAGGAAGGATGACCCAACCTGGAACTCGAAGATGATGACAAGGGCCCAAAAGGCAAGGTCCATCTGTGCCCTGGAGTCCAGGTCAGAGGGTAAGGCTGGTGAAGGAACCCACCCTCCAATGGCTCATGGTGGGAGGGGCTCTCCTGGGCAGGTGCGGGCAGGTGGGCATGCAGACTCCTCAGGGCGGAGGGAGGAGTACGGGTAAGAGAACCGTGAGAGCCAGCAAGGAGGCTGGCCTGTGGTTGTGGGGCAAGTATGTGTGTCCTCTGGTGCCACTCACATCATGCTCAGGCAGCCTTTTTACCACTGTCACCAAAAGACCTGACAAGAACAATTTTAGAAGATGAAAGGTTTATTTGGGGGCTCACAGTTTCAGAAGTCTCAGTCCATCGATGGCTAGCTCCATTCCTCAGGGATGGAGGTGAGACTGGAAATGGGGAAAGAGTGTGGCCAAGAGAGCAGCTCAGGACATGGCACCAGAAAGCAGAGAGAGAGACAGCGAGAGAGAGAGAGAGAGAGAGAGAGAGAGCTTCTCTCACCATAATAAAAAATACACCCCAAAGGCATGCCTCCAATGACCCACCTCCTCTAGCCACACCCTCCCTGCCTGCAGTGACCAGCCAGTTAATCCCTATCAGGGGATTAATGCACTGATGCAGTTAAGACTCTATAGCCCAGGGAACTCACCTTTAAACCTTCTTGCATTGTCTCATGCATGAGCTTTTGGGGGACCCCTCACCTTTAAACCATAACACCTCAGCTTTGTGGATCACACTCTCTGGTGCCCACTGTCTCGTTTTGATTGGTGGAGTCACCAGTACTCCACCAAGTGTGAAAGACTCCTTTCTAATCCCTGCCTGCCATGTTGAAAGTGGCACCAGAGTTCTAAGTGATTCATCTGTAGAAATGAAATCGCTTGGTCAAAGTGTCTGCATTTTTTACATATATTTATTGACGCATTGTAGTTGTTCATAACAATGGGATTTGTTGTTCCATATTCATATGCACACAACATGACAATATAATTTGGCCCATATCCCTCCCCAGCACTTCTCCCCTATCTCACTTCCTGTTACTCCCTCTTCTCTTTATTCTAATGATCTCTCTTTGATTTTTTTTTTTAATTTTTCCAGTCTTTAGCTCATCTATTAATTTGTACTTGAATTCTTCATGGAATCTTGTCCTTCCCTCCCCCTTTCCTGTATTTTACTCTAGCTTCCACATATGAGAGAAAACATTCCACCTTTGAGTCTCTGAATTTGGCTAATTTCACTTAGCATGATATTCTCCATTTCCATGCATTTGCCAGCAAAGCCCATGATTTCATCCTTTTTAATAGTTGAGTAGAACTCCTTTGTGGCATATATATGGCATATATATGAATAGAACTTCTTTGTATCACACACACACACACACACACACACACACACATACACACAGGAGTTCTACTCAAATATATGCCACAATTTCTTAATACATTTATCTAATTATGGGCATCTGGGTTGATTCCATAATTTAGCTATTGTGAATTGTGCTGCTATTAACATGTTGAGGCTGTAGTATGCCAATTTTAGAGCTTTGGGGAAGATAGCCAGGACTGGGATAGCTGGGTCATACGGTGGTTCCCTAGTTCTTTGAGGACTCTCCATACTGCTTTCAATTTTTAATACTAGTCTGCAGTCCCAAGTATAATTGCTCCTTTCTCCCCACAACCTCTTCAGCATTTATTGTTGTTCATATTCTTGATTGTTGCCATTCTGACTGGAGTGAGATGAAATCTTAATATTTCCCTGATTGCTAGAGATGTTGAACATTTTTTTCATATATTTATTGGCCTTTTGTGTTTCTTCTATTGAGAAATTTGTTTAGTTCTTTTACCCATTTATTGATCGGGTTATTCGTTTTTGTGATCTCAAGTTTTTTGAGTTCTTTGTATATTCTGGATATTATTCAGCCATGGAATATTTTTATTTCCCCCTCAAATTTGAAGCTGACTTTTGCTAGGTATAGCAACCTTGGCTGACAGTTGTTTCTTATAGAGCTTGGAATATCTTATTCTAGGTCCTCCTTGCTTTAAGGTCTGAGCTAAGAAAGCAGAAGTGAACCTTATTGGTTTGCCTCTAAATGTGGATTGATGTTTCTCTCTTGTGGCTTTTAATATTTGTCCCTTGTTTTCTCTATTAGGCATTATGATTATGATATGTTTCAGCAAGCTTCTTATTTGGCTGGGTCTATTTGGAGTCCTATAAGCCTCCTATATGTGAATGTTTATCTCATTTCTGCTATGGGAGAAATTTTCTGTAACTATCCCATTGGAGAATGTTCTTTATGCCTTTAGTTTGCATCTCTGTGTTCTCTTCTGGCCCAATGATTCACATGTTTGGTCTTTTAAAGTTGTCCTAGAGTTCTTGTATATTCTGGAAATGTGTGTAATTTTATTCCCTTTACTGCCTTCTGTGTACTCAAGATCATATAGCCTATCTGAAGTTCTACCTTCAAGGCCTGAGGACCTGATTTCTATAGACTCTGTTAGTGATGCTTTCAAATGAATTTTTAATTTGCTTGAGCTTATCTTTCATTTCTTGGTTTCTTTTCACTATTTTTCTTTCTTTTCTTTTTTTAAGAGAGAGGGACAGTGAAAGAGAGAGGGAGAGAGAGAGAGAGAGAGGATCAATTTTTTAATTGAGTTTTTCACATGGCTTTCATTGCTGTGACACTCAGTTGTGTACATGGGTGCTGGGATTTGAACCTGTGTACTCTGCATGCCAGGCAAGTGCCATAACCACTGAGCCACCGCTCCAGTCCCTATTTTTCTTTTTAAACTGAAATGGTCTTTCATCTCCTTTAGTTGCTCTCTTAATTCTTTCCTTAAATCTTCTTTTAATTCTTTGAACATCTTGGCGATCATTTTTATAACCTTTCTCTGGGTTTTATGTACCTCACTATCATGGGATCTTTTGTTGGGGGATTGTGGATTTGGGTGGGGGAGATTTGTTTGCCTGTCTTCTCAGATTTTCAAAGGTCTTGTTCTTGTGCATCAATTGAAGTGGATTTCTCTTCCTCTTGTTTTGTGTGTATGCTCCGTGTGTGATTATCTTATTTGTTCTCAGGCTCCTCTCTGGATTTAATGTATGGATAGATGTCAGGGGATGGGACCTGAGTTCCCGCTCTGGTTGTTCCTCCTTGGGTCCTTGTTGATGGTTTGGGGGTTTTGTCTCCTCCCTTTTTGAGTTGGAGTACTGTCAGGATAAGTTTAGCTCAGCAGCAGAATCTCTAATCTGTGAAATCTTGGTATCCCTCTAGATCCTAGGCACTTCACAGAACAGGGGGAAACAAATGATAGGAACAATCAATGCAAACAGTTTACTCATTAAACTGAATATTTCGTTACTACTATAACAACTACAATGTTAATTGCCACAAAAAACCAGAAATGGCAGGGTCAGCAACTGCCATCAGCGAAAACAATAATAACCATCAACTATATATGGCACTAAAGCAAACAACAGGTTTCAACTCTGGCAGCCACAGCATTACTAATTGCAATAGAATTAATGATGGGGGCAAGAGTTATATAAACCAATTAGTGCTAAAAGATGGATAGAATACAATTAATTAAGAGAAAAGAAAATGAGGTAGGAAGGTAGAAGAGAGCTTACAGCTTCAAAGATTGAACAGAGAATGCAGAAGAGATGTAGGCTATGGTGGTTATAAGGAAGGAGGAGGGAAAATGGAATTAACAACATAAAGGAAGAGTGAAAGACAGAACAATGGAATCTGGCTGTTACCAGAAGGAAAGACAGAAGCAGGAACAAGAGAAACCGACAAATAAAAGCAACACAATACAAAACTAACATGTACTAATCAAAAACCTAATCCTCAATAGCAAAGGCAAGGAAAGATAAACACATGTTAAAACATGCTGGAAATGAAAAAAGAAGCAAATATATGTATGTCGATATGTGCTTGAACCAATCAGCACAGCAAACAAAACACAAAAACAAAAGAAATAAAGAGAAAAATAAGATTCTTAATGAAAAATTGAGAAATCGTTTCCCCCGAGCTGATCAAAATAGTCAACGAGAATAGATGGCCGTGAAAATAGTCAACAAGAATAGATGGCCGCCGTCCAGCCCGACTGTTTTTCTTGCCGTGTCTTCTTGCGTTAAGTACTGAGCGTGAGAGCTAGGGCTGACATTGTTAAACCCTTCCTCTTTGTGTGTTGCTTACCAAGTTTCCAGTTTGAGGTCAAAAATTTTGAGCTTCCCTGCTCACCAGTACCAGGTAGGATGGGGTGGGAAGTACTGTCCGCCGCATGACCAGATTGGGGCAGGGTGGGGCTGCTGCAGAGATCTTGGAGTGGACATCCGGCCAGTGGGACTTGGGTCTAATCAGGCCTTGGGGGCTCTGCAGATGGTGGCTGCTCTGGAGAGATTAGATCAACACACCCCAAGGGCCTGGCTGTCGCTGATCTCAGGAGTCTCCCTAGGATTCTGCTCGTGGAGTGGGGGAGCCAATCCTCACCCCCTCTGCTGCTCACAAACATGGCCTTTCCAGGCTTCCTGGGCTTAGTCCCTGAGAGTTTTCACACCCACCTGTTGAGATTCCTGACCAGCTTCCATCTTGTGAGCCACCAGTCTCAAAGGGGGAAGCAAGTTGAGCTCCCCTTCACCTTTGTGACTTGAACCCGCCTGGGAAAAGATTCTTGTGCCTGTTTCGCTCTTGTTGTGCTAGGGACACCGTAGGTGATCCGGCAGGCACTTGCCAGGACTGGGTAGCATCTGCTCAGATCTGGCTCCTGCAGCAGCGGCTGCTGCCTCAGCTCTCCGCCCCCACTTGGGAACCAGGGAGCACTTTTCACGCCCCATGCAGCCTCCAGATCAACTAAGGACAGGCTGTTTTCCTGATGCTCCATGATAACTCTGCCCTCTCCCACCTCTGTGTGAGCCAGTGCCTGACCAGCGTGGCTTCCTTGTAGTCCTTCTTCTTTGATTAATGTACCCACATTTCTGAGACTGTAAGACACTCTGACTGTCCCATATGGAGCTTTCACCCACCTGGCAGAGAAGCAGGACTCCTACTGCTTGAATCCAGAGTCGTGGAGCAAGTAGGATGCTGCCTTCCCCAGTCCACCATCTCGAATCTGTCTGCATATTTTAAATTGACGCACATCAACTGTCCAATTGCCCATGCACCTGTTGAACTCACAGGGACACCCTCCACTCTGCACCTTCACCAGCCTATCTTCTAGATACAAACACACCCAGAGATATTCTATATTGCTTTTCTATGCATACCTCAATCCACCCAAGTCAACAGTGCAAATCATCCATTACCATAATTATAGACAGAAATCCCACCTTAAGAAATATCTGTACTTCTGTTTATTGCAACACTATCCAAAATGGCTATTTTTTCTTAGAAAATACCTTCATTTTATTTATTTATATGTATCTGATGCTAAGGATTGTATACAGTGCATCACACATGCTAGCCAAGCAGTTTTGTCTATACATACACACACACACACATATATATGTTTTTTTCATTTCTTTAAATTTAATTTGAGACAGAGTCTTATAAGATGCAGAGGGTCTCACCAAGATGCTGAGGCTGGCTTCAACTTTGTGATCCTCTCCCTCAGCCTCCTGAGTCCTTGATTTTAAGGAAAGCCTATCAACACATATGGCTTAGCATTCAGCTTTTAAAATGATGCCCAAAATGGGAGTGGTAGCAAAAGTTGAAGGTCAGCCCTATTAATTTAGCAAGATGCTCTCTTAAAATGAAAAATAAAAATGACCAGTGGTAAAATTACCTGCATTTCAATCCCAGTAACAAAATAATATTCTGTCATTCACAATAACATGTGAAGCTAGAGGACATCATGATAAGTGAAATGATCCAAACAGAGAGAAAC
>PVKS010041871.1:0-15753 GCA_004027875.1 Aplodontia rufa
TTTTAAATAAAAAAATAAAATAAAATAAATAACTACTTTAGTGCCATTGCTTATTGATTTTATCATTTACCTCATTTCCATCTGTTTCTATTGATTAGTTTTTCTTCTCATTGTGAATAATATTTCCATCTTTATATGGTTGATATATTTTAAATCTGATTTTTTATTACATTTTACCTTTTGTGATAGCTTACTGAATTTTTGTAAACATTCTTGAGCTTTTTGTCTTGCTTGGGATGTAGTTAAGTTCCTTGCAAACTATTCAATTATTTATAACTTTCTTAGAAGTAGAGTCTAAGATGATTTTTTCCAGGACTGAGGTAATGTACTTCTGAGTATTCTGTTGGTGCCCCATAATTTCTGAGATTTTTCCTGTCTGGATGGTGGGAATGAAAACTGGCCCTGGCTCCCTTAAGTTCCAGGGATTGGTGCCTCTGCCCCTTCCAGGTGTTGCCAGCTGCTTCCCTGGGGAACCTGGATAATTACGCTCAGTTTTCTCACGCCCATGTGCTGCTCAATACTTGGCTGAACACTGAGAAGGATGCCCTGGCAGGTCCACTTAGTTGTTTTGGTAGCGTCTTCTCTGTTGGAATTCTTTTCTTTGGAAACATGTGCCCAACTTCTCTGCAACATTAACATTTGTTAGTTTATTTTAAAAGCCCTTTGCAATTGAATATCCGTGTGATCTGTGTGTCTACTTCTATTCACTGTTTCTCCCTTGACTGCAGAATTTCAGGTTTTCTGTTTGTGCTTTTTAAAAAATTGTTTGCCTGATTTTATGTAAAAGAACAGTAGCAAAAATAATATACTCTTTCACATTGGCATGCCATTCTTCTGTCAGACTGTGGTTTGTGAGGATTGAGTGAAATGAAATGATGTCTAACTGATCCAGGTCTGGTGTTTGTTGCCATTTAGATTCAGTTTACTGCTGACTTCATATGTTTTGGGGGCAGGATCAGGACTTGACTTCCAGCAGGACTTAGAATCTGAATTCTCAAGAAACTTTGTAAATCATTTCAGGCTTTGTAGTTCTACTGCTTCTTTTCTGAATCATGAGAAATCTTTTTTTCAGGAAAGATCCAGCTTTTTATTTATTTATTTTTCTTTGTTGAATCACTGGGGGGTTCTTTCTATTTTCCATTCCTATTTTCAGATCTCTGCACCATGGAAGATCTATTTTCACTCAGCTTCCCTGACACTGACCTTTGGAAGGCCACTGCCTTGCATGCTGCATAGGGTTAGACTGCCTCTGTGGGATTTTGTCAGGTCTCCTTTGCCATTTTCAATGTTTGGAGCTGACCAACTGTGAACCAAGACCTCTAAAGCAATGAGCCAAAATAAACTTTTACTCTTCTAATTTGTTCCTGTCAGGTATCGTAGTCTCAGCAATGAAAACCTCGTCTCTTTGTTACACCTTTTTAATAATTTGTCATGTGGCTTCAAAATATACTAAAAATCTATAGTAATCAAAATAGCATAGTATTTGCATGAAACAGATACCCAGACTAATAAAACAGAAGAGAATGTCCAGAAATAACCCCATGCATTTATAGCCAACTTCTTCCTAACAAAGATGCCAAAAGCATATATTGGAAAAAGGATAGCTTTTTAAATTAACAGTGCAAGGAAAACTGTATATTCGCAGCAGAATACTGAAACTTGACCCATCTCTCCTACCCTGTACAAAAATCAACTCAAAATGGACAAAAAATCTAAATGCAAGCCCTAAAACTCTGAAACTATTAGAAAACATAAGGAAAACACCTCATGGCAATGGTATAGGAAACATTTTTTGATAATAACCCAAAAGCACAGGCGATGGAAGCAAAAATAGATAAGTGGTGTTATGTCAAGCTAAGAAGCAGGGAACAAGAAACAATCAACAGAGTGAAGAATGGGGAAAAGTTTGCAAACTATTCATATGAAAAAAAATCAATATCCACAATATAATAGGAACTCAAAAACCACAATCACAAAATACAAATGATTTCTTTAAATTTAAGATTTTAATTTTTATTGGCATTAAAGTTGTTTATAATGATGGGATTTGTTGTTACATATTCATACATGCACTTGATTTAACAATATGTTTTGGCCAACATCTCTTCTAGTAGTCCACCCTCCCTCCTCCCATCCCTTGGTCCCTTGCTCCTGCTGATTGCCCCTTGAGATTGATTGTGTGGAAATTACTTAGTTTCCTAGGGGTATAAAGTTTATTTTTCTCTTTCCTGCTTAATCCTCCCTTCTTTCCCTACCATCTTTCCTCCATTTTCTCCCTCTGCTTTCTCTACTCTACTAGGCTTCCTTTAATTATTCTGTTGATTTGTATTTGAGTGGTTCTTTATAAAATCTTATCCCTCTCTCCTTCTTTATTTTATTTTACTCTAGCTTCCACAAATGAGAGAAAACATATGACTTGTGAGCTTCTGAGTTTAACTAATTTCTCTTAGCATGTTATTCTCCATCTCCGTCCATTTGCCAGCAAATATCATAATTTCATTCTTTCTAATAGCAGAGTAGAACTCCAGATTGTATGTATATGCCACAATTTCTTAATCCACTAATCTAGTGACAGACATCTGGGTTGATTACATAATTTAGCTATTGTGAATTATGCTACAATAAACATTGATGTGCCTGTGTCACTGAGGTATATCAATTTTAGGTCATTAGGGAAGATCTCCAGGATAGCTGGGTCATATGGTAGTTTCATCCCTAGTATTACGGGAAATCTCCATACTGCTTTCTTCAGTAGTTGAACCAGTCTCCATTCCTACCAACAATGCAGAAATATCCCTTTCTCTCCACAACCTTACCAGCATTTATTATTGTTCATCATTTTGGTCTTTGCCATTGTAACTAGAGTGAAATGAAATCTTTTTTTTTTAATTTTAATTTTTATTTTTGAACAACCATACAAATTTTTAACAAAATAGTATAAAATGTGTATAGTTTCTGGATACTAGATTTACCCTCAGGAGTGCCCCCTCCAATTTCCCACCTGCATACCTCCCTTCCCTTACCCACAATATCTCTAAAAAAGTATTCCACTGTATAACATTACACCTTATGTAGTTCTTTTTTTGATCTAATATAGAGGGAGAGTGAGAGAGAGAGAGAGAGAATCAATAATATTTATTTTTTCATCTGGCCTTTGTTTCTCCAACACCTAGTTGTGTATGTGGTGCTGGGGTTTAAACTGTGGTCCTCGCACATGCCAGTCAAGTGCCCCAACCACTGAGCCAGTGCTCCAGTCCCTTAATGTAGTATTGATTTACATTTCCTTCATTGATAGAGATGCTGAGAATTTTTTTCATATATTTATTGGCCATGTGTGCCAATAAATAAATTTCTGTTTAGTTCTTTAACCTATTTGGTGACTGGGTTATTGTTAGTTGGTTATTTGTTCTTTCTTTGCTTTTCTCTTTCTTTCTTTTTTGTTTGTATTATTTGTATATTCTGGATGTTAGTCCCCAATTAGTGGGGTGGTGGCTAAAATTTTCTCCCAATCTGTTGGCTCTCTCTTCACAGACTTAATCATTTCTTTAGCTGTGCAGAAGCTGTTAAATTTAATTGTGTCCCACTTATTGATTCTTGGTTTTATTACTTGCACTTTAGGAACCCTATTAAGGAAGTCAGTGCCAGCTCCTATATGAGCTATGTTGTCCCTATGTTATCTTCTAGCAGTTGTAAGGTTCTGGTCTCATTTCTAGGTCTTTGATCCATTTTTATTTGAGATTTTGTGTAGGGTGATAGATAAGAATCTAATTTTATTTTTCTACATAAAGCTGACCAGTTTTCCCAGCACCATTTGTTGAAAAGGCTGTTTTTCCTGATTTTGTCCTTTGTCCTTGGCTGATTCGCTATTGGAATGTAGGAAAGCTTAAAATCATTTTTAGGTTCTAGAAGTCTTCTGGTGGAGTTTTTTTTTTTTTAACTTCTAGATATAGGATCATGTCATCAGCAAACAGAGATAGTTTTACTTCTTTTCCTATTTGTATCCCTTTGATTTACTTCTCTTGTCTGATTGCTCTGGCTAATGTTTCAAGGACAATATTGAATAGGAGTGGTGAGAGTGGACAACCTTCTTCTGTTCCTGAATTTAGTGGAAATACTTTCAGTTTTTCTACATTTAGTATGATATTGGTTGTGGATTTGTCATAAATGGGTTTTACAATATTAAGGTAAGTTTATTTGATCCCTAGATATTCCAGTGTTTTCAACAGCACAGGTGTTGGATTTTATCAAAGACCTTTTCTGCATATATTAAGATGATCATGTGATTTTTGTGCTTAATTCTGTTCAAATGATGAATCACATTTATTGATTTGCATATGATGGACCAACCTTGCATTTCTGAAATAAAGCCCACTCGGTCATGGTGTATAATTTTTTAATGTGTTTTTGAATGTGGTTTGCTAAAATTTTATTAAGGTTTTTTGCATTTGTGTTAATCAGGAATATTGGTCTGTAGTTTTCTTTCCTTGATGCATTTTTGTTGAGTTTTGGTATCAATATTATTATGGTTGCCTCATAAAACATATTTGGGTGTGTTGCATCTCTTACAATTTTGTGAAATAACATAAGAAAGTGATGCAAGTTCTTCTGTAAAGGTGTGAGAGAGCTCAGCTGAGAATCCTTCAGGTCCTGGGCTTTTCTTTTTTGGAAAGCTTTTTATTGCTGTTTCAATTTCATTGCTTGATCTTAGTCTATCTAAGATTTTTATATCCTCCTGATTCAGTTTGGGCATTCATAGGTGTCTAGAAATTTGTCCATTTCTTCCAGATTTTCTAGTTTACTGGAGTATAAATTTCAAAATAGGTTCTAATAGTTCTGTGAATTTCAGCAGAGTCTATGGTAATATCTCCCTTTTCATCGCAGATTTATTGATTTACTTCATTTCTTCTGACTAAGTTGGTTAAGGGTTTGTCAATTTTATTTCTTTTCAATAAACCAACTCTTTGTTTTATTGATTATTTGTATTTTTTTATTCTTAAGTTCATTGATTTCAGCTATTGTTTTTATTATTTGCTATCTTCTACTGAGTTTGGGGTTATTTTGTTCTTCTTATTCTAAGGACTAGAAGTGGAGCATAAGTTTATGGGATCTCTCTAATTTTTTAACATATGCATTCGGTGGTATAAATTTTCCTCTTAAGAATCCTTTCATAACGTTAGAGAGATTCTGATATGTTCTATCTTTGTTCTCATTCATTTCTAAGAATTTCTTGCTTTTTATTCTCATTTCTTCTTTGATACATATTTCATTCAAGAGAGTATCATTCAATCTCCATGTGTTTATATGATTTCTGTTGATTTTCTTGCTGTTTATTTCTAGTTTCATTCCAACAAAAATAAATAATTTAATTTTAATAATGGGATGACATGAATAGGCATTTCTCAAAAGAAGAAATTCAAGTGGCCAAAAATTTTATGAAAAAATGCTCAAGATCTTAAATCATCAAGGAAATACAAATCAAAACCCCAATGGAATGTCAGCTCTCCTCAATTAGAATGGCTGTTACCAAAAAGACAAAAGATAACAGAAAGTAATTCTTATACACTCTTGATAAGCATGTAAATTAGTACAGAAAATATGGACAGCAACATGGGGGTTCCTCAAAAAATCAGAAATAGAACTATTGTATGATCCAGATATTCTGCCACTGAGTATGTATCCAAGAGACAACTGTATGCTCATGTTTATTGCTGCACTATTATGCTAAAATATAGAATCAACTTAGGTGACTATCAGTGGATGAATGGATAAGAAAAATGTGGAATATATATACAATAGAATATTATTGAGCCATAAAAGAATGATATCTCATTATTTTCTGCAAATCTAATATAACTGGGTGACATTCTGTTTAGCAAAATAAGTCATACACAGGGATAAATATTGCATGTTCTGTCTGAAATGTGGGTGCTTTAAAAGCTTATCTGAAAGCAGAATAGCGACACTAGAAGCTGGAAGGGTAAAGGGGAGGGAGAGAAGAGGAAAGTCAATCAGATGCACTGAAACACAGGTAGGTAGCAGTAACAAATTCTACAGCATAGAGGGTGACTACAGTTTACAGCAGCCTAATATATATTTTGTAAATAACTAAAACAGGTAAGCTCAAGCTTCCCAAAATAAAGTAATGATAAGAAAATGGAAATGATAATTACCCTGATTTGATTAGTATACCTTGTATTCTTTTACTGAAATATCATATAGCACCTCATGAACATATACAACTTTTATGTGTTAATAAAATATTTTAAATATTTTAGGATAAAAATGCCAACTATCTTGCTTTTATCACAGAATATCTTATACATGCTTCAAATAATCACTATATACTCCATAAACATGTACAATTAAAATAATAAAGATTAATAAAAATAATAATTGGTCATGTAGTTAAGAACTCCATTCATAACATCAAGGGTGACATTAGAGACTCATTAGGATGGCAACATTTGCAGATACAAGCCCAAGTATGGGCTTAGCTCCAGGCTTGTTATAGATGTATGTACATCAGCTTGTATCAAATGAAGAGTTAAGCAATTTAAATGGCTTTAATATGCATAATTTAAACCCCTGCTTTCCTTTTTTATAGCAATTTCATTTTTAATGTTTTATATTCCAATTTTCCTTCTTTTAATCTTGCTTTTCTTTCCTGATATGCAATCCTACCTGAAAAAGAAGGGCTATTACTGAGCAGGCAAGTAGTTATTTAATTGAAACACTTATGGGGTGCACTAGAAAACTATAAAGACTTTTAAGAAACAGCAAATCCTTAATAGGTCCTTGTGTATTCATGTTGTAACCTAATTCCTTGCTCTTTCAGCGATGCCAGAGAATGTTGCTAATTTATGGCTGTGATGAGCAATAAAACAATAATAGTAATCTAAAGGTGCCATATTCCTTGTTTAGGGGCATTTGTGGTTGTGTATTAAAACTATAAATACTTCAAGAGGCTGCAAAACTGATCTATAGAAAATGAAAGATAAGATCTCACTGCTTTCTAAAAGTGCTTTTCTAGCAGAGATCTAAGCTTAACTTTATGGTTTATAAAAAATAAACATAGCAAAAGTGAAATGTTCCACATATGTACCCATCCAGAAAGGACTACTTCACTACCACAGGCACACCAACCTAATAAGGCCTGGAAAGTTCAACTTTCTACTCCCTTCTCCTTATTCCTTTATAGAAATTATTTTTTTCTCTTTTTTTCCAAATCCTTCATACTCTTCTTCCTCTTTCCCTGTTTCTCGCTTCCAACTTCTCTCACATTATCTCCAAAAGCATATTAGATGTTATAAACAAATTGTATTGAGAACAGCTAAGATTCAAAGAAGGGGAAAATAGATTCCCCCCTATTTATAATAGCTAAAAAGTCACATTACAAAGGACATGTACTTTTTAATTTAAGACAAGGTATCACAAAGTTCTTTCGGGCCTCACTGTATTCTGAGGTTAACCTCCAACTTGCAATCCTCCTGCCTCAGCCTCCAGAGTGACTGGGATTACAGGTGTGCACCACCATGCCCAGTGATAAATTATGTCTTACATCCTCTAAACACCAAAGATGCAATAGTGAGTAGAAACAAGAAGACTAAAGTAAACACTTTGACTCCAAAAGCAGAATGACAGAAGGAAAACAGCTAGGAATTAGTCCCTGGAAATTCTGAAATTTTCTTGAACACATGTTTCTACTTTGGAGACAAGGAGAGGTTCTTGATTAGGTTCCATTTCTGCAGCCTGGGAGTGACTTCTCTGACCATTGTTCCCCATGGCTGTTGACTTTGTCCTGGGGATGATAGCTGTTAGATGGATCCTTTCATTCTGAAAGCATCCCTTATGGATTTGAGCAACTTTCTCATCCTGTCTATAGTCTACTGGAAAAAAGATTCTGGTAGACTGATTAAAAAGATCCATGCCATTAAAAAAGTGAAGTCATTTTTCCTATTTCTTGAACTTGGTCTTATATGATTTGATTTGTTTATGAATACAACACAGACAGAGGGATGGATGAGTCAACTAGGAGCCTAATCTCCAAGAGGACTTCTCTAGAACACATGTGACCCCCATGAAGAAGCTCAGGTTAACTTGGCAGATGGGAGATTACTGGAGGAGAGTTCTATCACCTTTGTCCATGCTCAACCAGCCAACCCCCACCTGACCTGCAAGGACACAACAGACACATGGCTGAGTCAAGGAAAAATTAGTGCAACCTGGCTCCGAATAACTTCCCTACCTATAGTGTCATGAGTGAAAAGAAATGCCCTGGAGTTTTATGGTTGTGGTTGTTGCTGTTGTAGTGCAATCTAACCTTGGCGATAGACACGGGAGGAGATTCCTTGAATTAAAACTAGTGACTTTCAAGCTCAGCTTATATTTTGGGCTGGGCAGATGAAACCTGGCCATACAGTTTATATCATCACTTCCCTTATTTTACCTCTTCAAACTTCTTGTATTTAATGTGTGTATTTTACTTAAGTTATTGCTTCTGTCTGAACTCATAACAACCTGGGAGGTAGACAGATCAGGAATCTATTTCCCTGCTGCAAAAATTCCTGTTCAGAGAGGTTAGTGACTTTCCAGGTCACCCAGTTAGAAACCAAAGGAGTAGGAAATGGAGTGGTGGCTCAGCGGTTATGGTGCTTGCCTTGCATGTGCAAGGATGAGGGTTCAAACCCCAGTACCACATACACGACAAAATGTTGGAGCAACGAAGGGCACATGAAAAACTTAATAAAATTGATTCTCTCTTCCTCTCTCTCTCTCACTGTCCCTCTGTCTCTTAAAAGAAAAGAAAACAAAAAAACAAAGCAATGATCTTCAATTTTTCCTTGTAAATTATGTCATCTCTTCTTATCTCTCAAGCCTCTCCTCCTATATTTCCTACTTGAATCGAAAGATAATATGTAGATTGGATAACTTATCCTCCCATCTGGGAGTCAGAGGACTTAGATTCTGACCTGTCTTAGACTTCCTGCCGGTTGCTTCTTATGCAAATTAAGAGGACCTTAGAAATCTGTCACCAAGTGAGGAGTAAATATAAAATCGTGTCCTTAACTCTGATTTCAGAGGGTAGAACTAAGCCCATGGGTGCAAGTTGCAATTAGAAGGATTTCAGGTTAATATAAGAAAGAGCTTCGTTACATGAAATTGTGAGGGCTCTGATATTGGGTGAGCAGGTAAACTGGGTGTCAGCTTTAGGGATTAATGAATCTGATGCACCAAATTAAAAAAAAAAAAAAAAAGGAAGACTTCATCCATCACCAGAAGAGGACAGCCTAGTTACTGCCTGGAAAGAAATTCTGTTAGTTACTGCTCCAATACTTCCCAGGCTTCCACTCTATAATTGAAATTATTTCCTGTTTGTTTTTGAAATACCACTCTGGTTTTACTAATACTCTTTTCACCATTTCTTCTCATCCTGTCTTTGTTACTTCATTTTCTCTATGTGAAGTACCCTAAATGCAGGCATCTTCCCAGGACTCTTCTTAGCCTCCCTCTTTTAAGCACCCTATAGTTTTTCCAGCATTATCCACTGCCACAGCTTACTGCCAACGATGTTAATCATACTCAAGTCTATGTTTCTGGGCCTTTGATAGTCATTATTGCTATCTGCCAAGCACCTCCAGTTCTCTCTCCCTCCGGAAGGAATGCCCTCCTGGTTTCCCACAGTGGGTGCAGCCATTGCCTAATTCTTTCCAGAACTGTCAGTGTCACTTGCTGTTCAAGCAGTTGTTAAGACACACCCTCCAGAGCCTTTTCTTCCATATGTCCCCTTAGCCAGCGACTTTTGAAATCATGGTTTCTCTCTCTGCTTGGACTATGAGTGACTGCGATGAGCAAGGACCTCTGCTGACCTCAATAGATGACAGTGTCAGGAAGAAATTAGCCTTTGTTGCTTTAAGCCACTGAGAGTTTTTATTTTTACCGCATCATAACCTAGCTCATCCCAGCTGATATGAGTCCTGACCTCTGTCTCTTGGGTTCCAAATCTTTGTATTACATACTTCCTAACATTTCTGTTGAATGTCACTTTTGCACCTCCAACATTGGATCCTAAGCCCACATTGCCACCCAAGGCAAATCCACTTTTTCTCAATAGTGATGAGCTGCTGCTAATATTTGCCAAACCAATGAAAAGACAAAAACATCTCCTACACCCAGTCAGGCACTGTTTGTCTTCATCTCCCTAACATCTTTCATATGCAGGTTCTTTTCTCCCTGATGCTGCTGCTGCTCAATGAACAGTGTTCTCTGTCTCTAATGGACTTCCAGGCTCACATCCTCTCTTTACTCCCAAAGAGCAAAGTGAACTTTCTTTAAAGCAAATCTGATAATGTGGCTACTCCGCCTACTCATCCTTCCTCTTTCCTCATGGCCTTCAGCTAAGGTTCAAATTGTCCAACATGGTTTAAAACATCCTCCTCGGTTTCAGGAGCACTCAAGAGAGAAGAAGGAGAAACTGAGTAAGAAGCGGGCCACCAGCAAAGCACAGAGACAAGCAACAGTGATGCTTCATAAAGGAACTGCACGCAGGTGGATATGGCTTTAGCGAAGATCCAACAGAGGGTAGAGAGAGTGGGGTAAAAGAAAGAGAGATCAGGCTTAGTTTTTTCAGTGTCCATCTCCCTCACTAAGCTGGGAGCCTACCTGAAGGTAGAAACAACCCAATTCTGAGAATACATATGTGACAGCCATTGTGCTGACTGCCACATAAGAATTTCTCAAGAAGTGATTGTAGATGAATAGAAGATGCGAGTCCTCAGCAACTTTTGGATGTTCCACTCATTATTGAGAATGAGTTGTTTCAAGTCCCAGCTTGATGGAATGACAGGAGTTGGGGCCCATTTTTGATTGTCAGTCCTACATCCTGCCACTGTGGACCACTCCCACCCCATCTCTGCCTGTAATCCTGTCAGCAGCCAGCTGCTTGGCGCCAACACTGTCAACTCAGCAACTCTCCCCCCACATCCCTGGGGGGAACCATTCACCTTATCACCAAAGACAGAGAGAAAACTCCCATCTGTTACAGCTCAGAGCTGGAAGCATCATAATTGTATCAGCACATGGGCTGCATATCAGATTTCCTTGTTTTAGGGAGCACTTAGGGAGATTTCGTTCTCCTTTTATTGTTGTTTTCTCTCTAGCAAGTGACTGTATTTCATCTCCACTGAGACACAATGAAGGAAATTTCCAAGTAAATTTGTTGCCTAATGATTGCAAGGAAGGTGCTGAGGACCATAAATGTCTTCCTGAAAATCTGTAGAGGAGCCCAGCTCTGTAAACTTTTTCAAATTAGCACATAATAAAAGCACAACTCTTGTGCTGGGTCAATACTCCAAAAGAAGGTGATAATTGTATCCGAGGGGCTCCCACCGTAAGCATCACCCCAGTGAAAAAAGTTAGTGGCCTATGAAAATGGACTGGAAGGCTTCCAAAGTCACCAGCAAGGGTAATGTTTAAATTACATGACAATTCCCCAAACATGAGCCTGTGGGACTTTCAAGTGTCTCCGGAAATTTCTAAGCTGAGAAAATGTGCTTGGTCTTATTATCGACTCTTCCTGATTACTTGCATGACCAGTGCCAGAACCATTTCTCCATTTGCAATATAGAAAAAATAATAAAAATAAATCCTGGCCCCAGATGTTTTTTGTTCTCCCAAGGAAAAGAAGATTGAAGTTCATGACATGATTGGAGAATTAGAAAATAATAACGTACTTTTTTAGTTTGCTTGCAACTCTTGAACACCTACTGTATGTCAGGGGTATGTGATAGACAAGAAGGACTGGTATGATCCCTGTTCTTAGGGCACTAAGTTTGGTAGGGGAGACATCTATTAAATAAACCTTCACACCAAATAAATACATAATTATGAATTAAGTGCTCTGAAAGAAGAGTTTAGAGTATCATGAGAGGTAGTGAAAGAGATCTAATTTGAATTTGGAGCTTAAGAAAGCAGTGAGGAAGGGGGACTTTGAAGGGAAGGCAACAGCGTGTGCCAAGGACCTGAGGTATTGCATTGAAAGCTGCAGAAATGAAGCCAGTCAGCTGAAGGGAACAAGATATGAGATAACACTTGATTGGCAGGTGGCTTCCATATGTGGGCCTCGGCTACCATTCCAAAAAGTTTAGCTTCTAACTTTAGTGCAATGAAAATGCTTTCATGCATATTAAGCAAGGATGTGGTGTATCCATTTAGAATGGACCTGAAACAGTTCACAGTGATGGAGTTAAAACAGTGACTGAAAGAGGTGAAAGGTGATGGAGTTGTGGGCTAGAGATTGGCAAACTGGGACCTATATGCTAAACCCATCCTGTCACCCACTTTCATAAATAAAACTTTATTGAACTGCACTCGCATCTATTCATTTGCATATCACCCAGTGCTTCTTTGCTGTATATGGCAGGGCACAGTAGTTGTTAGAAGGCTTTATGACCCGCAGAGGCTCTCTGAAACGCTTTCTGTCTTTCCCTTTATGGAGGAAGTTTGCTGACCTCTGGTTAAGATAAAAAGCTTATTGATGTTTCTGCAAAGAAATGAACTGAGCCAGATGTATTTTAAGAGTCAACCACAGGGACCGGAGCAGTTGCTCAGTGGTAGCACTTGCCTGGCATGGGTGAGGACCCAGGTTCAAACACCGGCTCCACATATATAGCTAAGTGGAGGAAAAGCAAAGGCCACATGAGAAAAACAAGTAAAATTGACTGGCTCTCACTTTCTGTTTCCCTCTCCCTCCTTCCCTCTGTTGCTCTCTCCCTCTCTCTCTCTGTCACTCTCTCCCTCTCTCTGTCTTAAGAGAAAAAAAAAAAAAAAAGAATTGACCACAGGATCATCCATCTAAACTCCCACCTTATTCTGAAGGTTCACAGGAGGCATCTAGCGATTTAAGTGAGTTTAAGAAGGGATCATTTTGACTATGGTAGAGATTTGTATGCGCTTATTCTCCTAATACTTGTTCACTTTATTCTTACTGGACTGATTTCACGGTATTTTCAAATCAGAGGGAATTACATTTATTGGCAATCACTACATTTTCCCATAGTCACTAGCACTTACTGTTTAGAAATTGTTTGGATGCGGACAGTGATTGCGGGCTGTTCCGTTAGGTTTTGAAGGTGCTGTTTAGAATCCAACAAGTACTTATCAGTCTGGTTACAGTACCTGAAGGGAGGAGTGGAATAGCTTTGTTAGCCATCTTGTGCCACAGTAGCTACGTCTGCAAGCCCTCTGGAAGCTCAGGAGCTTTTGAGAGGCCTGCCTTTATCACATTCTCATTCTTTAACCGGCAAATGGAAGCACACAATATTCCTGGGTCATTGTGTGGCGTCACACTATTTACTCAGTGCCATAATATTGCAAAGCTTGGAGATGAAGGGCTCAGGGGTCCGGTTGCACAGGTCTGATCCTGGCCTCTCCCCTGAGGAGATGGCAAAGGGTCACTGTGCTCACACTTGGAAGGCATCATCAGCACAGCCCATAGCCCATGGAAACAGGCTGGAAGTGCGGATATCTTGTTTTCTCATGTTTCTTAAGAAAAGTTTCTTATAAAACTTTGAACTGCTGTGTGTCAGAACTTTCTGAGTATCATTTAATCCTCTGAAGGAGCCTGGGAGGTAGCAATGCTATCGCTGTTTTACAGATGTCCGTACTGAAGCATTTTTCAAGCTCCTTGTAGCAGCTCCGGGTGTTTGTGAGGATTAAGCTGGGCAAACATTGCTTAGTTCCAACACTCATGCTCACAACAACACTGACCACTGCCTTAGCCCTCCTTGGCCTCGGGATGCTGGATAGGCCCCCTGGAAATAGATAGATATGTGATGGCCAAAAGGAGGTCTGGAGCAATGTGTTAAGTTTCCTTGATCCTCACTAGAATACTGGAGCTGACCTGTTACTGTTCTCTCAATGTCACCGACAAAGTCATTTTCCATGATTGAGTGTCAAAACCCCTCATACGAAGGAGGACGGGGAATAAGGAAGCCATGAAGCAACAATTACAACCACTTCCATAGTTAATAGGATCCTAATTGGTTTAAATTTTAAATGTACATGGAAATTGCCCCAGCACATTTAAACACCATACAAGTGAGCTTAATAAGCTTGGTGCTTGTTAAAATATTTCTTGTCTGCTAAGGTTTGAATATGGATTCTTCTCTCAGAAGCTCATGTCAAAATTTAACTGCCATTATATGATATTAAGAAATGGGAGCAGGTGGGACCTTAAGAGGTGATTAGGGCTCTTCCTTCATGAGCAGATTGTTTTATGTAATTAATGGATTAATACATTATCCCCAGAGTAGGTCTGCTGTTAAAATCACCTTGGTTAGGCTGTTTGCAGGCTTCCTATCTCTTGCCAAATCCAGTGTCACCTCAGGACTGTTAGCAAGAAGGCCATCACCAGATGCATCCCCTAGAACTTGGACCAGAACCATGAGCTAAAATAAACCTCTTTTCTTTATAATAGACTCCACCTATGGTATTGGGTTATTAGCAACAGAAAACACTCAGATATGGTCTTACCTAGTCAAGGTAGGACCACAAATACTAATGTAGGATTATTCCGAGCCTCCTAATTTCTTGTCCTTTAAAAATTCAATGCTCCTAATGTCAATATACTATTCAGAAGCTCTCACTATTTTAGATTTCTTTGGGAGAAAAAAAAAGACTATAATTGCACAAACACTCCAGGAATAACTGTAAAGAGGACATAGAATATTTTATATAATTTTTCTTAATACTAGCCAAGCAAATTAAATTCTACTCCCTGTATGTACTCACCAAAAATAAGCACTTAAAGAGCAAATGGCTTATATCCATACATTTTGTGCATAATCTAATTTTAGTTTCCTCGCGTAGCCACCTTCATCTGATAGTCCACCTGTAAATAATGCACAGTGCACCACTCTGACGATGATATGAAATTAAAGGTAAAGAATGCAAGTCCTAAGGGGAAGAACAAAGGAGGTTAGAACTCAATTTATTTATTTTTTTTAAATGGTTGTTATTTGGGTAAATTTGCAGCAGTCAATAGAGCATTTCTGTAGGGCTCCTTCGTCCCTGGGTGGCCTTTAATTTCATTTGCATATTGGAAATTCAGCACTTTCTCTTGCTCTAATCAAACTTGCCAAGAAAACAAGCTGGGTTTCTGCAGCAAGGGTGTTTTAGACATGAGAAAAAAAACAAAAGAATATTAGAAGTACAGTCTTTTGAGTGTTCATCTCCCTTTCCCCAGGACCCAATGCCTCAGTCTTTGGAGGTGTGAAGTCAGAGGCACCGGAGCCAAAACCGATTCACAAAAGGCTTGGAAGTCAGCAAATCTGGGCTCTCTACTTACTTCACCGCTTGCTAGTCACTAAACTTGGACATGCCTTGGATACATGTCATGTCTTAATTTCTACATCCTTAAAATGAGATTGCTGCATGCATCCCTTCATATAACATTCTTTTATATTCCTTTTATTCCTTTGTTTTTTTCCCTTCTGTTTCCTCTGGTGAACAGACCTTTCCCCCTATTTTTCATGGTGCAGGGTCTCTTTTTAGCGCCCAGCTCAGATATTATCTTGATGGCTCCTGGAAGCTCAGGTTCCTGTTTCCATTGTAACAGTTCCATATGTGCATCCCTATCTTGTTTTAGGAAACTTTTGTAAAAATCTCTAAGAGGAAGAAGAGTAACATTTTTCTTTCAGCATCAGGTAAAGATTCATTTCTTCATGGGATGCAAATGGTATCAATAAATTGTTTACT
>PVKS010041872.1:0-15754 GCA_004027875.1 Aplodontia rufa
ATATGAAACAGGTCAAGCTTCTGGGTAGAGTGTGATAAGTTCTTAAGTCTCCTGAAATTTGTTTTTAGAATCTGGGGGAAGTAATGTGAGAATAAGGAAAGTAATCTATCTATTGGAAATGCTGAGACTTTTCCCTGGGAGAATTTAGTGCTTATTTTCAGCAATATGCTGAAAATAAAATTAACACAGTGGTTTCTAAGTGCCATCCCAAAGAACATACAAATATCATTTCTTTAAGGTGCAAGAAATGGAAAGCAATCCTCTCTAGCCAAAAGAAAAAAAATTCACTGGAAACATATCAGGAAAGCTGTTGATACTAAAGGAAGAGTTGAACAGCCAGGAGTTTGAAAGGATAGATCCCACTGCAGCAGAAATTAAACTCAACAGAACTCAACTGAGCTCCAGTAAACATGAGTTCCCAGGCCTCTTTATTAGCTTAGGAGATTGATCCAGCTTGGGAGAGATGGGTGGCTACACTCATGGGGTCACATAGCATGGTTGTAACCAACAGAAGCTTGAACTAATTATCACAGGCAGAACCAGAAATACTGTCACATTGAGTCGGCGGCCAATGGAGGGAAGGACAAATTTTACCTATTGCATAATGTTGCTAATAAAATGTTTGAGGAACTTTCTAGGAGCAGCCAGTCCTGTTCTCTCAGTGAAAACTTGTTCTCATTTGGGAATCTTCAGTTTGTGATGAGCAAGAAACCCATTTCCATCAGATAAAGCCCAGCAGTAATGAGCATCTTTCTGATAACCCTTGTCACTCTTTTCCAAGGAGCTGAAATGGTAATTAATTCAGAAGCTGTGTTTATTGGTTCGTGAAATTGAGTGTGTGCTCTCCTTTGATACTGGATTCTTCTTGATGGTGAATGTTTGGGAGGGTACACAAAATCTACTGCACATTAAAGACTCAATTTATTTGACAAGATATTACAACAAAGGCTAGCTCATGTATATGAAAATCTTGGGCTTTTGTTCCCTTTGCCAAAGTGGAGACAAGGGAGCAAAGAGCAGGTGTTCCCATTCTTCTCCCCAGCCCCAACCCACCCTTTCACACTTTTCTCCTTAATCAGACACCCCCAGGCTCGATGACATTGTCTGTGGCATGCAAGGACACAGCTCAGAGTTTGGCCCTGGAAACTCCTCTCACACAGCGTTCCTGGGGCGAGGCCAGTATGAGAAATTGTCTGAAAAATCCCTTAAAGCCCTAAGGAGGGACCAGGGCATGGGGGCCAGAAGCCCCCTTGTGACACAAGAAAATGGAAACTGTATTTAATTTATAAAGATTCTGGGTCTAGGAGCCCTGTAGCTGGGAACCACATTCCTCTTTTCAGTTTTTTAAATTGTGTTTTGGCTGTTGCTAAATCTGGATCTCACAGGTTTTTTGATCAAGTATTAGTCATTATGGAAGTGAAAGAAATGCTGAGCTGAGGCTTCAAGGAATCTTGCACACACACGCAGACACACACAGAGATCACATAACCAAGTGTAGACGTCCACTCCAAACCAAACATGCAAACGTACCATGCACACATCTTGCAAACACATTACCTGCACATAGAACCACAAACACAAACCATTTATACCCCCACAACTCACACATGTGCAAACACCCTCACATACTACACATCACAAATGCACACATCACCTAAGTACACAGATACACTACATATGCCCAACAAATCACTTTGCAGACACACACATCCATGTAACACTCAAATACCCTACAAACATACACAATATACACATCCAAACACACCTACCACATACAACATAAAACAAAGATACATACTCCTCCACAAACCACAAATGTAGTTATTTCCTACACACCCCATAGAATATATATTCCATAATATACCTCCCATGCATACTCACTTACACAAACCCCCACTCACCCCACCTCAGATATGACAAATGGCATGCCCTTGTGGCAGGAGGATGACTGATGGATGACTGATGGCCCCCATAATATCAGATCTTAAGTCCTGGGACCTGTAAATGTTACCTGATTTGAAGAAAGGTTCTTTGTAGAAATGTTAGAGTCAAGGATCTTGAGATGGGGAGATTATCTTGTGTTATTCAGGTGAGATCTAAGCATAATTACATCTTTCTTTATAAGGAGAAGACACAGGAGGATGTCTGTCACACACACATATGCATGTGTGTGCACATGTGCATGCGCACACATACAAACACACGAGGTGGGAGGCAATGTGACTACAGAGACCCATAGAGCAAGGGAGCCACCGGCAAGGTACCAGAAACTGGAGCCAGAGCTGAATTCTCTGAGCAGAAGTTTCAAAGCTTAGGCAAGTTTAGATGAGAACTTGGTTAAGTTAAAGACTTGAACAAAAATAATACGAAAGAGACTTGAATCCTCAAATCTGGAGTCTTTGGGGATTTGAAAAAGTCATCGTCTTTGGACTCCAGATCATAATTAATGAGAATGGGGAAAATTGCACAACAAAAATCCATTGAAACTTTTCAGTTAAACTGGAATCTTACTCCTGCTTCAAAGAAAACTCCTGCATGAGGGGATGCTTCCTTCCCCTCATAAGATGTCTGAGCTCAGAGGAACCAGTATAAAAGCTTATAATCTTCACTGTGTGAAAGTCATGAAATTAGGTTGTGCTCAATAGTGTGTCACAGGCTCCTGGGACATGGAGCCAGTGGATCAGAAGTCTGTTGAGGCTGTTTGTTGGTTTGCTGATTGGTTTGTGGCACAAGGGGTGCTCTTACTAGATACATCTCCACCCCTTTTTACTTTTTATTTTGAGACAGAGTCTCACTAAGTTGCCAAAGTAACCTTGAACTTTTGATCCTCCTTCCTCAGCCTCCCAAGTCTCTGGAATTTCAGGCATGCACCACCGCACCCAGCTCCACTAAATTTTTGAGGGAATCTTATTGGCAAAGTCATCATGTGCCAGGAATTTAAAAACTTTGTGATTATAAGTCAGCCAGATGGCTTCCAAATTGCCCCCACAGGACATGAGTTGAAGATGCTATGTAGACCCCAAGGAGGGTGCACTTCCCAATGCTCAGTTCAAATGTGGCCAATAGAAGGTAAGAGACAAAAAGAAGTTCCTGGGGAACAGAACCAGGTGCTTTGGAGAGCTATGCAGGAAGGAGTTCCTTGGAGTAACAGAAGCAGAGTCAAAGCAAGGAATAGCTTCCACTGCTATGGTGGTTGTGGGGTCTTTATTCTCCTTCCCTCTAAAGATTTCTGATTACTATGGACCATTCTTCCCTTTCCACAAAGAAAATTTTAATTGAACTGTAGGTTCTGGCCCTTGAAGGGTGCATCTGTCCCTACTAGATAACACTGCACATAAGCAGGGCAGCCTGGATTTTGTCCCAGCCATAGCTACTGGGCAGGATCTGAAGTTGATAAGCTTGGGGTGCTAGTGAGAGAGTTTTGAGGCTGCGGCAGGGTGGCTGACTGGCCTTAAACACTGATCCTTCTCCTTTCAGGTTATTGTTGGGGTTAAATGGCGCCTTATCAGAAGGTCACCATTATTAGCTTCACTTGGTTCAAGACAGAGGTATATGACCAGTACTTATCAAGAAAATGAGAAAGAAAGTGATGTGCATTATTTCTGACTGAAGAAGTGAGTGTGGCTCCTTTACCTGCTCTTTCCCCTTCTGCCTGCAGGCAGTGAACTCAGAACTGAGGGAAAAACAGAGCCACACAGTGGAAGGAGTGAGGTCCCTGATAAGAAAAATTTCCACCAACTTGGAACACCTGCACAGGGCTATGACATGAGAGGAAGAGATGTCTTTGAAGTTAAACTAGTGCATCGTAGGATGTACTGATGGCAGCAGTGAGTGTCACACTAATGCCTGTCTCATGCACATGCCACACATACATACATAGACACCACATGTTACTTACAGTTACACACATACAACACATGCACACTTTCCTACACTCCACTGGGAGCCTTGGAACCTTCTAGGCTGTTCTAGCATATGCACCTGAAGGTCCCAGGATCCATGATCACCCTGGACCACTGAGGAGACAGTTAGTTAGGAGGGCAAGATCTTGATTAGCACAGAATGCTGTTGTAGTTGGGGATTTATACAAAATGCTTTGCTCTCTTGAGTCTTCTTTCTTTTCAAAGGTCAGGGGTCCTCTTGGTATGCATGGGTGAGGAAGTGAAGTAGAAGGAGGTGAACTGAGTGATGGAATGGGAATGGACAAGTGGATGATTACCAAGAAGAAATGAAGCAGTTTTCAGGTGATGACCAGCTGGTGGTCAAACTAGGAGAGATGAAGTTTTCTAATTTCCTGTTTAGTGATCTTTCACTAACTGGTCTTCCCCATTTAAGAAAACACTTAATGCACATTAGGGATAGGTAAGCTGCTTTAATAAAAAGTTTATTTCATCCAACATGGGAGGATGCTGGGAGGTCACTCTCCCTGGGCTCAGACCAAGTAGAGAAGGAGAGCTCAGGGCCCTTTCCCATGATGGACAATCTCTTTCCACAACACTGATGGAGAAGCTGGGCTTCAAGTCTGCAACTGCTTCTTCCTACAGCTTTTGAGTCTTGTGGTCAATGACTGAAGAGATGAGCCATACAGGAAACAAAGTGCGAAAACAAGGCTTATTCCTAGAGGACATTAAAACTATTGATAACAAGGTTTCAGCTTCCTTGTAAGTAACCATCATCTTGCCATACATAGCTTCATGAATGATTAAAAAGAAGGCGACTAGGGCCAAGAATAAATACTCACTTTTCACTCATTATGGGATTTATTATTTTCTAAAAAAGTGTTTTCCAATTTTCATCTTTAATATTTAATTTTTAAGCCTCATTATTTTTGTAAGTTTGAATAAATATTTTAAGTATACCCTTTGCTTCATCCTCCTAGAATTTTCAGCAGATGGTCCTGCTACATTAACAAGGTTTCTTGAGAACATTAGACATGAACTTTTAAAAATCCTGGTTCCTTCAAAATTGTCTGTGCTCCTCTTTTATTCAGTAATTTCAGAAGAATAGAAATTCTTTTTTTTTTTTTTGCTTAACTCTAAATTTTCCAACTGTGCACATAGTGCTATTTCTGTCTAGATTTTCCTAGATATAGTACCATCAAAAAGTTTCTAATTTTTTCTTATGTATTTAAATTCTCATTTAGTATTAAACAGTCTATTTAAAAATAATTGAAAAGGATACACACAGAAAAATGAAAAGACAACCTGTGATCATGGATTGGATGAATCAATACTGTCAAAGTGTCTACACCCAAAGTCATCTACAGACTTAGTGTGGCTGCTATCAAAATACCAATGACATCATTCACGGAATTAGAAAAATATCCTAAAATTTTTATGGCACTACCAAAAGAAAAAAAAAACCCAAATTGCCAAAACAATTTTGAACAAAAAAGAACCTGACTTCAAAATATTTTTCAAAATTGTAGTAATCAAGATGGTGTGGTACTGGTATAAAAACAGACACATAGAGCAATGAAATAGAATGGAAAGCCTAGAAGTGACTTCACACACCTACTGCCAGCTGATTTTCAAAAGAGCTGTTAAAAATGCATGGATCCAAAAACTGTGCTACATATATACCATGAAATTTTACACAGCAATTAGAAACAATGATATCGCAGCCTTTGAAGGTAAAGGGATGGCTATGGAAGAAATTATGCTTAGTAAAATCAGCTTAACCCAGAGAACCAAGGGTGGAATGTCTCCACTCATCTATGGAGGTTGGAACTAGACCCTGGCTATTCAGAAAGGTGGTCTATCATCTTGTGTTAAATCCAGATAAGGTGTAATGTTATACATCCTAATACTTTTTTAGAGATATTGTGGCTAAGGGAAGGGAGGGATGCGAGTGGGAAAAGGGGGGGGGGCATTCCTGGGGGTAAATCTAGTATCCAGAAACTACACACATTTTATATTATTTTGTTAAAAATTTATATGGTTGTTCAAAAATAAAAATTAAAATTAAAAAATAAAAATTAAAAAAAGAATGCACTGTGAAGAAAGTATACTGTTTCCAAAAAATGGTGCTTGGGAAATTGGACATCAACATGTAGGATGTCCAATTATATTTCTATAGTTACAAAAATCAGCCCAAAATGTATTAAAGACATGAAATTATGAAACTGCTAGGATAAAACACATGGAAAATGTTTCAGGACATTGGAATGGGCAAGGATACTTTTTGGACAAGACCCCAAAAGCATAGAAAATAAAAGCAAAAATTGACAAACTGGAAGAATTAAACTTCTAAAACCTACAGTGCAAAGAAAACGATCAACAGTATGGAGAGACCCCAGAGTATATAAGGAACTCAAAAACTGAATTGTGGGGGAGACGGGGAGGGGGGAGGGAGAGAGAGAGAGAGAGGGAGAAAGAGGGAGAGAGAGAGGGAGGGAGGGAGAGAGATAAAGAAAATAAAACCAATAACCCAGTTTAAAGAGTGGGCAATGGCCCAAATAGATATTTCTCAAAAGAAGATCTGAAAAGGACCAATAGGTATATGAAAAAATGCTCAGTATCACAAATCGTCTGGGAAATGAAAACTAAAACCATAATGAGGTAGCACCTCATCCCAGTAACAAATGCTATTACCTAAAAGACTACATTCAAACAAACAAAAATTCCCCACATTAAGTCTTTCCACCCTGGGCCTCTTTCAACTTAGACCTCATCTTATTTCTTCTTTCTTCCAAGTTCTTGAGTTTTCCAACTTTACCATTTTCACCTCCTTAACTCTCCTGTACTCCGTATCCCACTATAGTATGGATGCTCTTCCTAAAGTCACCAGTAGCTTTCTTTCTTTTTTAATTAGAAGTATATAGAGATACAATTGAGGAGAAAACATTATCAAACCATCAGTAACCAATGTATATATACTTTGTTATTCAGGGGTAATGCCTGAATAACATTACCTGGGTGACGACCTTGGGTTTCACCTGTTGCAGTTTCCCCCATAAGAACTCATACGTTAAATGGGTATCTCATGGAGGAATGACGTCAGCTTCTGGGATGGTTCCCCCATATTCCCACTCTCCAGTCTCCTATAAGTTCTTCATAGACCCTCCCTCCTCCCCATCCCCCTCCCTACACCTCCAAGTATCCTAGGGAGCCATCCCCCATTATTCTGAGAATCATACAATTTGAAGTATTGATAGGTTAGCCGTCTGCCCTATTGCTTCCCCATGAATTCTAGCTTCCACAGATGAGAGAAACCATTCTGCCCTTTAGTCTCTGAGATTGGGATACTTCACTTAACATAATTCTTTCCATCTCCATCCATTTGATTTCAAAAGCCATAATATTGTCTTTAATGGCTGAGTAGTATTCCATTGTATATATGTACCAAAGTTTTTGTATCCACTCGTCCAGTGAGGGGCATCTGGGTTGGTTCCATAATCTAGTTATAGTAAATTGAGCTGATATAAACATTGATGAAGCCACATCACTATAATACGCTGATTCTAATTCTTTTGGGAAAATCCCCAGAAGTGGGATAGCTGGGTCATAAGGTGGTTCCATCCTTAATTTTTTGAGGATTCTCCACACTGCTTTCCATAGTGGCTGAACCAGTTTGCAGTCCCACCAGCAGTGTAACAGTGTTCCTCTTTTCCTACAGCCCCTCCAGCATCTGTCGTTGTTTGTATTCTTCATTTTTGCCACTCTAACAGGAGTGAGGTGATATCTCATTGAAGTTTTGATTTGCATTTCCCTTATAGCTAATGATGTAGAGCATTTTCTCATAAATTTATGGGCTTTCTGGACTTCCACTGGTGAGAAGTTCCTTTTGAGTTCTTTAGTCCATTTATTGATTGGATTATTTGTGAGTTTGGAGTTTAGTTTCTTTAGTTCCCTGTATATTCTAGACATTAGCCCTCTGTGCGAGGTGTAGCAGGCAAAGGTTTTCTCCCATTCTGTAGGTTCTCTCTTGATGCTCTTGACTAGATCTTTGGCTGTGCAGAAACTTTTTAGTTTAATTGCATCCCATTCATTTATTCTTGATTTTACAGCTTGAGCCATGGGAGTTTTGTTAAGGAAGTAGCTGCCAACTCCTATATGCTGTAGTGTTGACCCTACTTTTTTTTCTAGTAAGTTTAAAGTTGTAGGCTTAATATCCAGGTCTTTGACCCATTTTGATTTAATTTTTGTGCAGGGTGAAAGAAAAGGATCCAGCTTCAGTTGTCTACAAATGGCTGTCCAGTTTGTCCAACACCATTTTTTGAACAGGCTATCTTTCTTCCACACTATGCTTTTGCCCCCTTTATCAAATATCAAATAGTTAAAAATATGGGGGCTTGTCTCAGGTTCTTCTCTTCTGTTCCACTGATCTTTGGTTCTGTTTTGATACCAATACCATGCTGTTTTTGCTACTACAGCTCTGCAGTATAATTTCAGGTCAGGGATCGAGATACCTCCTATTTCTTTCTTTCTATAGAGTAATGTTTTGGCTAGTTGGGTCTCCTGTTATTCCATGTGAACTGGTGAATTGCTTTTTCTATATATCTGAAGAATGCCATAGGTATCTTGATGGGGATTGCATTGAATCTGTATAGGGCTTTGGGTAGAATGGCCATCTTTATTATATTGATTCTACCTAACCATGAGCATGGAATGTTTTTCCATCTACTCAGGTCTTCTGTAATTTCTTTTTTTTAGGGTTTAATAGTTTTCTTTGTAGAGGTCCTTAACATTCTTTGTAAGGTTAATGCCCAAGTATTTCATTTTTTTGGAAGCGATGGTGAATGGGAGAGATTTCCTGGTTTCTTCTTCTGCAGATTTGTTGCTGGAGTAAAGAAACACTAGTGATTTGCTGAAGTTGATCTTGTAGCCAGCTACTTTGCTAAAATCACCTATAAGCTCTAGGAGTTTTCTGGTCAATGTTATTGGGTCTTCTAGCTGTAAAATCATGTCATCTGCAAATAGAGATAACTTCACTTCCTCTTTTCCTATACAAATTCCTTTGATTTCCTTGTCTTGCCTGATAGCTCTGGCAAGGGTTTCAAGTACTATATTGAACAAGAGTGGGGAAAGCAGACAGCCTTGTCTCGTACCTGACTTTAGTGGAAATGCTTTCAGTTTTTCTCCATTGAGGATAATGTTGGCTATGGGTCTGTCATAAATGGATCTGACATAGTTAAAGTATCTTCCCTTGATCCCTATCTTTTCCAAAGTTTTGAACATAAAGTGGTGTTGAATTTTATCAAATGCCTTCTCTGCATCAATTGAGATGATTATATGATTTTTGTTTTTAATTCTGTTTATATGATGAATTACATTTATTGATTTGCATATGTTAAACCAGCCTTGTTTTCCCGGAATGAAGCCCAATTGATCATAATGTATTGTCTTTTTAAAGTGCTTTTGTATCTGATTAGCTAAAATTTTATTAAGGATTTTTGCATCTATGTTCACCAGGGAAATTGGTCTGTAGTTTTCTTTCCTTGATGTGTCTTTTTGGGCTTTGGAATCAGTGTAATGTTTGCTTCATAAAAAGTGTTTGGGAGTGATCCCTCTCTATCAATTTCCGGAAGAGCTTGTAGAGGATCGGTGTTAGTTCTTCTGTGAAGGCTTGGTAGAATTCTGCCGTATATCCATCTGGACCTGGGCTTTTCTTTTTGGGGAGAGCTTTGATTGCTGCTTCAGTTTTGCTTTCTGTGATAGGTTGGTTGAGGTTTACAATGTCCTCCTGTGTTAAAGAGGGGATGTCGTGTGTGTCCATAAACCTGTCCATGTCCTCCTCCTCAAATATGGCGGAGTATACGTTTTCAAAATAAGTTCTGATAATCTTCTGTATCTTGGATGAGTCTGTGGTGATATCCCCATTTTCATCTCTGATTTTGTTGATTTGCTTCATTTCAATCTTCCTTTTGGTGAGTTTGGCAAGGGGTCTGTCGATTTTGTTAACTCTTTCAAAGAAGCAACTCTTAGATTTGTTAATAGATTGAATAGCTTTTTTGTTCTCAATTTTTTGATTTCAGCTCTGATTTTGGTAATTTCCTGTCTTCTGTTAGATTTAGGGTTGGACTGTTCCTCCTTTTGTAGTCGTTTGAGTTGAAGCATAAGGCTATTAATCTGCTCTCTTTCTAGATTTTTGATGTATGCACGCAGTGCTATAAATTTACCTCTTAAGAAAGCCTTCATACTGTCCCAGAGGTTTTGGTATGTTGTTTCCTCATTCTCGTTCAATTCCAAAAACTTCTCAATCTCTGTTCTCATTTCCTCTTTTACCCATCCTTCGTTTAAGAGGGAATTATTCAATTTCCAAGTATTTGAATAGTTTCTGTTGTTTCTCTTGTTGTTGATTGCTAAGATCATAGCATTATGATCTGACAGAATACATGGGATTATATCTACTTTTTTATATTTGCTAATATTGTCCCGGTGTACTAGAATGTGGTCTATTTTACAGAAGGATCCATGAGCCGATGAGAAGAAGGTAAATTCAGCTGTCTTAGGATAGAATATTCTGTAAATGTCTGTTAAGCCTGATTGATTAATAGAGTAGTTCAGATTGGAGACATCTTTATTGACTGTTTTGATGATCTGTCTAGAGTTGATATTGGTGTGTTGAAGTTCCCCAGGATTATTGTGTTGAGATCAATGAGAGGATTAATGTCCTTAAGTATTTTCTCCATATATTTGGGGGGGTTGTAATTGGGGACATAAATGTTGATTATCGTTATATCTTCTTGGTGAACTGTCCCTTTTAGTATGATAAAGTGACCCTCTTTGTCCTTTCTGACTAGTTTTAGTTGGAAATTAATTTTGTCAGAAATTAAAATCGCTACACTAGCTTGCTTTTTTGGGCCACAGGCCTGGTAGACATTTGCCATCCTTTCACTTTCAGCCTGTGTCTATTTTTGGGTGTCAAATGTGTCTCTTGCAGGCAACATATTATTGGATTTTGTTTTTTGATCCATTGGGTCAGTCTGTGTCTTTTAATTGGGGCATTGAGACCATTTCACATTGAAGGATAGAATAGATATGGGAGGCTGATTCACAGACTTTGTATCTATTACAGAGTTTTGAGTCATCTTGAAAGTCACTTTTTGTATAGTATGATTATTGACTCGCCCTTGTTTAAGGATTTAGCATATCATTGGCATTATCTTCTAAATGTAGAACATCTTTGAGAATGCTCTGTAGAGCAGGATTTGTGTTCATGTATTTTGGTAGCTTGAGTTTATTGTTGAAGCATTTAATTTCCCCTTCACATTTGAAGCTGAGTTTTGCTGAATATATTATTATCTTTGGTTGAAAGTTGTTATTTTTTAACACTTGAAAGATATTGTTCCAAGTTTTTCTAGCCTTCATTGTTTGTTCTGAAAAATCCATAGTGATCCACATTGGTTTGCCTCTGAATGTGATTTGGGTCTTTCCTCTAGCAGCTTTTAGAATTCTCTCTAATTTCTCTGTTATTCAATTTGTAAATGATATGTTTTGGTGAGTTTCTCCACTGATTAGGTCTATTTGGTATTCTATAAGCATCTTGGATATGGTATTCCGGATCAATAGCAAAATGAGGGAAGTTCTCACTTATGGTTTTGCTTAAAAGGTTCTTGAATCCCGTTGTTTGCTGTTCGGAGTTTTCCTCCAGGCCAGTGATTCTCAGATTATTATGCTTCATCTCACCAAATATTACTTGGAAGTTCTGATTATGTAAAATAAGCTGTTTATCTTGTCTTTTTTCTTTGATTTCTACATTGTTTAGGCGATCCTCATTGTCCGATACTCGTTCTTCAAGCTCTGAAGATCTATTTTCCGTGGAGTTTATTCTGGTGTTTGTGTCTTCCAGTGAATATTTGAATTGGTTAACCATGTTTTTCAATCCTGATAGCTCTGCTACATCTCTTTTCAGAATGTCAATGTCCTTGTACAGCTGATGCTTCATCTCCTGGAATTGATCCTTAATTTCTCTGTAGAATTTGTCTCTCATCTCTTGAAATTGATCTTTGATCTCTTTCCTTATTTCCTCTCTCAACTCTTTCATTGCATTACTGATCATAATGCTGATACAATGTCTTTGGTTTTTATCCAGGGACCAGGCTATGGGATCCTTAGGTGGAGAGCTCTGGGTTTGAGGAGAGTTATTTCCCCTTTTCCTCATTTTCTGAGACAGAAAGCCTGTCTTTTATTTCAGCCTTATTACTCTTGTTGGAGTAATTGGAACTCCTTATGACTTTGCTTCGTTGTGAAGAGGAGCCATTTGGTCAATATAGACCTAAAGATGCCAGATGGTTCTGTGAGAGTTTGAGAGGCTATAGGTGCAAATACTAGTCTGTTTCAACTAAAACAGATGAGCTGATGATTAGCACCAATAGTAGCAGCTTTCTTTGAGAGAACTGTCACTGTGTACCCGTTTTGAAGTGTGTCAATTTTTTCAGGTATTAGGGTCTCTCTGAAATTGGGGAGAAGGAATGACTAGGAAGTCAAGGAAGTGAATTGGGTAGGTATAAAACCACACCTGTTATAGAGTATAGGGGAACTAGGGATTAGGGGGGAGTAGGTTATTCTATTAGGACTAAGGAAAACATAGAACTGGGGTGTGGGTAGGGTAAAGACTTGGGGTGAGAATGAGAGAAAGATGCTTATATTTAGGGATTACCAGAGTACAGTGGAGGAAAAGGTTAGCAGTAAGGTTCAATAAGACCTAAAGAAATAAGAGCCAATCACCAATACATACACACAGATAAGTATTTACATCCCCTGACACCAAAATTCAGTATTATTCATAAGGCAAGAAAGGAGCAGAAGAAAAAGAAAAAAACCCCACAGTAATGTTAAAAATTTAAAACTATTATATTCCAGCCGGATTCCTGTTTAAAAAATTAAAAATAATAATAATAATAATAAAATAAAATAAAATAAAAAGAAAAAATGAAGAAATGAAAAAGAAAAAAACCCCACAAAACTAGTTGGTACAGTTCTGAGATTTTCTGGTCCTTAAGTCAGGAAGTATATATCTTGGGATGGTACATTCAAATCTGACATCAAGGTGGGGATTCTTTGGTGTTGAGCTTGTCTGGGGAGAAGCAGATTGGTTGAGACTGGTGGCCTGGTTTTTCTTAGATGATCTCCTCAAAATTTTCTGTTGCAAGGGGGTATTCAGCTCTCCCTGGGTTGTAATCCTGAGATGGTTGCCTTCTGCCAATCCACACTCTAGATATTTCTTGGACCTGGGGCTCAGAAGTTGTAGACATCAAGTTGGTCCTATTGTAGACTTATGGGTCTCTGACTGATCCAAGGAGAGTGACCAGCCTGGGACTCCCTTCCCCAGGATCACTGTGGACCCACTCTGTGTGTCTTGTGATCTTCAGAAGTCCCAAGAGCTGCTCTGTGGGGTTGACTGAAACCCTCAGAAGATGGACCAGATCGTGCCAGTGCTTATGTGATTCTCAGTTGCAAGCACTAGGAGGTGCCCTACTAGAGAGGTCCAGGCCCACGCAGCCTTGGCTATGCAAGGTGCTCAGATGCTAAGGGGAAGCCCGTGCTGCCCCATGTATTCAAAACTAAATTCAAGGCTAAAGCAGAAGATCCCCTATAGAGGGATGAGCCCTGCCGGAGCAAGTTCTGTTCACAGGCTCCTCCAATTTAGGTGAGAAGGGGGGCGGTCCGAAGGGCAGAAGGTCGGCAATGGAGAGGTTTGCGAGCTGGAGAGGTGAATCGCAGCTCCCTACAGCCCCCAGGGCAGGTGGCCAGTTGGTGGGGAGGGGGGGGCGGTAACTTCTGTTTCTGATCGTGGGGACTGTGGCCCCGTAACGCTGCTGGGCGACCCGCTCCGCTGTCCCACGCTGGTGTGAGTACTTATGTTAAAGGACTTTAAAATCAGCACTTGTAAACGGAGGGCACCGGTGGAGAGTTATTGACCGTGGTGATTGTGTTAAAGATCTTGCTCGGAATCCTCTCCTTCCCAGGCTGGCTCCGCGGGGGCATCGTCCGGAAGTGTGGCAGGAACTCCCAGCACCACAAAGACCCTTTGGGAAAGGGCCCAATCTCAGAGTGATAGATTCTGGATTTCTGGCACGGAGTCTGAGGGCTCAGTAAGTTTTTTTGTTTTTGGGGGTTTTTTTTTTTGCTGAGCAACCCACCCCGCTCTCAGGGAAACGTCACAGTGGTGCCCCGCTGCACAAACAGCTACGAGTTCGCTAATGTGAACAATTAATTCCCAGCGCTTTATGCAAGATTAGGTAAATTAAGAGCCGGCAAATCAGGGAGTTCGCAGCTGGCCGGGTTAGGGTACGTGCTTAGGAAACTCGCTCCCTTGCTCCGTTTCTGCCCTCGGGAGTAGCTCCCCTCCCCCCGGGTGCGGGGCAGAGGGCTGCGGACTCCACTAAGCTCTCCTTTATACTCGTTAATGGACCGAGTTATTCCTTTGGAGTTAAAGAGTTAGCGGGGGCTAATATTGCCCCACATTGGGTGCTTTGTCCTACCGTGGGAATCCGGGTGCTGTCCTGCGGGGTGAGGTGAGTCTCAGGAGCTTCTGGGAGTCAGTGACGGTGGGGTGAACACCATTTTGAGAACCCCCACCAGTAGCTTTCTAATTGCCAAATGATTCCATCTTTCACTCCCAGCTCCCTTGAATTCCCTGTAGCTTTCTGTATTGAGTACTGTTCCCTTCTTCTCATGGCTCTCCTAATTCTCACACAGTACTTTCTCCATCTCCTTCACTACCTCTTGTTCTCCTTGGGATTTAGAGTCTAAAACAAGGATACAAATAATATCTAGTTCTCAGGGTTATTATGTAAATGGATGATATAATTTATGTAAACGGCATAAGAAGAACCGAGGACAGAAGTTCTCAGAAAAAAATTGCAGACGTTGCTAATGAGTTCATTTTTGACTGGCCAAATTGAAATGCATATGACATTCCAAAGGCAGATAAAATGTCAGTATTTCAGGAGTGAGAACTGGAGTTGTGACTCTTGATTCATCAGTACATGAATGCCAGTTGAAGATGAGGGAGTTTATGAAGCTACCCAGGAGATATATATATATATCTGTCTGGATAGGCTAGGATATGCTGAGATAACTTTACAAGTCTTGGTGACTTTGAACCACAGAAGTTTAATTCTTACTCATTATGTTTATATTTGTCCAATATTTGTTGCTAATAGTACAGTACTGCAGACTGATAAATCATAAGGAAAAGAGGTTTATTTTGTCTCCATTCTTGGGTTTAGGCACTGCATGAGGCATTAGCCTTCTTGCTGGTAGAGTCCTGAAGGGCACAGTGTCACATGGCATAAGATGGGAAAGTATGTCTCTTCTGACTTGTCTCCCTCTTTTTATAAAGACATCAGTATTCAATCACAGGGGTCCCACCCTGATGATGATGTCCAATCCTAATTATCTTCTAAATGAGCTTCATAGCCAGATTGAGTTCTTGCCCTCTTAGTACCTAATGATAGAGATCAAGTTTCAATTTGAGTTTTTGGAGGTGAAACATTTTATTGAAACTTACAGCATCGTCTATTGTGGGCCAAGCAGAATTCTTCTCGTTGTTATATCACTTAGGAACTCAGGCCACCTATCCAGGCACCAGCTCAAATGTGGACAGTTACTGGGTCACAGGAAAGAGAGCCCTAGAGGGCCTTCTTTTAGCAAGAAGGTCCTGGTCTGCAGGTGGCCAGGGTCCTTTTGATCACCATTTATTGGCTAAAACAGAGGAGGTACATTCATCCCCCAGTGGAAACAAAAAGAGTGACTACCACACTGGTGAAGGGGAGACCAGGAATATTTGGTGGATAGCACCAATT
>PVKS010041873.1:0-15749 GCA_004027875.1 Aplodontia rufa
TAGTACATTGTTATAAACTGTACACAGACATCTCTCAGAAACTTCCAAGTCCAAGAAACCAAGAAAAACAAACACCATGGCCTCTTTTCTCTGCATCATAATGAAATGGTTCTTTGAGCAAAAATTCATAACCAAGCAGAATTCTGCTAACTCAGACAGCTATCCAAGAGATGTTCTTGCTGTCTCTAAGACACTGGGGCTGTTGAAGTTCTCTGTCAGTGGCCTTTCCTCCCTGTTGATGACAATAGCTATAGATACAGATACAGATATAGATGTGGTGTTTGATCTAATCAACCTTAAGCTACTAGAGGAGAAACCAATTCCATATCCTTTCTGCTTTGTGAGTGTGCAGATTCAAACATTTACTAATCCGTAAGCCTTTCTTTGGGAAGGACAGGTTAAGGCGTGCTGAAGGTAGATGCTGGAATATACTGCGGCAAGAGTTAACAATTAAAATTGATGTTACAAAACAATTTGTAACAAAAATTGTACGAATTGTTTTCTACTTACGGTCACTTTGTGGTATATTCAGTTTTGTTTTGTTTTTTTTTTTTTTAAAGAAGTTTATTGCCTGAAAGAGAGGGAAGAAGGAAGAACAAAATTCTTAATTTTTAGGTGAAATGAGGAAAGCTTCCGTAGTCAGGCTTTGGGAACTCTCCAGTGTCCAGCGGGCTCCAGGAAACTCTGGGGCTTGTGATCGTATTAGAGCCAGTCAGAGGTGCCAGAGTCAAAATAGGCCAAGCTGGCCAGAGTAAGGCCCAAGTGGGAGTGTATGTAGGTCACTTACATGCTTTGAATTTGGACAGGCTGAGTGAACACAACTATTTTACAGTTAGGCTCTGGAGAAACACTGAATGTTCTGAATTTTGTAAAAGGTGCTTGTTTCACAATACACAAGAAAATTGCAGCATTCACGTGAATGAAGGCTGGAGTGGCTCACTGTGTGTCGAGGAGCCGGGCTGGGAATTTTGCTTACAGCCACGCTCCTTGCCCAGCACAGTGCTGGCACTCACCTTGGAGAGCGTTTGGAGCTGGCAGAGAGAGGCTCAGGGCTAAACACGGGCATTTTCTTAGCTCCACTCCATAAAACAATTTTAAAACACAGAAAGTAGTCCTCTTAAGTCGTGGGGTTTAATCCCACAGGTGTGTATTGAACATCTGCCACGTCGGAGCGTGGGAAGTTCCAGAGGCAGGAAGAGCATAGACCCAGCTGACCGGTGCTGCCCAGTGCCTTCTCTCCTCCCACATGGACACTGGTTTCCCTTCACTCCAGGTCCCCTGTCTCTTAAAATGTTTCTGTTTTACTCTCAGCAATAATTCCCAGCCTTCCACCTGACAGAGACACACCTTGGTCCTCCCAGGAGATCCATGCCTGGCAAGGGCTCAGGCCTCCAAGGGAAGATCAAATTAGCAGCATCACAAACTCTGCATTTGTTCATACCAGCTGCTACTGTGAGGTTTTTGTTTAATGAAGGTATTTGTTTTCCCATAAATGCATATAAATTTCCTATCTCTTATTTGTTGTAGCAAAGAAGACTCCTTAAATAGTAATCAAGGAGCGAAGCTTTAAATTATTAAAACAAGTCACTATCACTGAAAATACCATCCTCAGTGTATGAACTTAGCTATTGTTCTGCCCCACATTTCAGCTTCAACGTTGGGGTTTAAATTTATTTTAATTAACAAATTTTTACTTTGAAAAGTAATATGCTTATAGAAGAGTCAAGAGACTGAGGTGTGGACGATGGGGGGGGGAATTCTGGTTTAACAACAAATGCATATCATATTGTTACCTTATATGCATTTATGATTATACAGTAACTCAACTCCTTAATTAAAAAGAATTTTAAAAACAAACAAACAAAAAAAAGAAAAATAATCATTCATTCTTTGGCCTTCAGAAAAAAAAAAAAGTAATATGCTTATGGTAGAAGGATCAAGTCCATGTGGTTATAAGGTAACCAGGGCAACCCCAGGGACTCTCTCCCTTGCTGAAAACCCTGCAGTGGATTCTGGGGGCCTTAGAATGTAGTCCTTACTCCACATCCATGTGGGCCCCTAGCACAGTGTGTTCATTCCTCCCTGGGAACTTTGTCCTGCTGTCCTGCTGTGTTGCACATCCTCACCATTCACATCCTGTCACCAGTGTTCCCCTGGTAGAGGAGGCTCCCGGCCACCCCTTCCCCTCACCGTCACAGTGTTATTTCTCTCTGCAGTAACTTCATCCTTGCTGGTTGCTTCTCTGTCTCCGCTCTGGAATGGAAGCACCACGGGGGCAGGGGTCTTGCCCATCCTATTTGCAGTTATAAATAACTGTACCACCCTCAGGAAATATTGGTTAAATGAAGGAAGGGTGGTTGCAAGAATTAGAAAATGATTTGAATACAGTGCCTGGGGCATGATGGAAATCCAGCAAAGAAAAGTTTGCTATCTCTCCCTTCCCATCTGCCTAAGTCCTGTGTATTGAAGGCTGATTTAATTAATGTGCAGTGTCTTATCCTGCATGGCATTAATTACACTGAATACAGTCACTCATAACTGAGTACGAAGTGGTCCTCCCTTCCTGTTCATTTAAGGATAACGTAGATATTTCTTATCTGATTTTTCAGGCCGCCCTTGCTGGAAGGAACCATGAATTGGCATTTTTCCTTCTTCCTCTTGACCACAGTGATTTTGCCCTTTGAGTGCAGCGAGATGAAGTTTGAGGAGATCGAGCAACTAGCCTCGAACGCAGGGATCAAGGTTTTCAATCAGATCCTCAAAATGAAGCCTCAAGAAAACATCGTTGTCTCCCCCCACGGGATTTCATCTATGCTGGGGATGCTGCAAATGGGGGCTGAAGGCAGCTCGAAGAAGCAGCTCACCTCTATGATGAAATTCAGTGCCAATGGTACGTGTGCTCTCTGGGCTCACTCGTGAGTCCCCTGCAGCAGTCCTGCGTTGGGAGGGCCATTGCGTGGTCTTTGCTTACGGCCCTGAGAAGCAGAGCGTCTGAGCAGGATGATGCTGAAGCCATCTGGGGCCGAGGGTCAGACTCTTCCGAAGGGAGGACACCGACACCAAGGGTTCAGGAGTCGGGGGACTGGTCCCTGTGCATGGAGCTTTGTATAGCCACTGCATCTCTCTGTTGCCCTCTCCTGTCTCTGCTACCTGCAAGGCTTGCACAGCCAGGATACATTGAGTCACGGCATGACCGCAGGAAGGCCTCAAGGGGGCAGCAGAGAGCAGAGTGTTGACTGTGGGTGTCTCAGGAACCTACACAGGTGATACAATTGCATAGAGCCACCCACACCCATGTGTGGAAAATGAATAAAAGCAGAATGAGCTCTGTGGTCTGGACTAAGGGCAACTTTCTGCTATGATGGCTGGACTATTAGAAAAACTGGGTGAAGGGCGCATGGGATATCCCTGTCTATTGTTTCAAAACTTCTTATAAACCTAAAATAAAAATCTATAACAATTTGTTCAAGGCTCAGAGAAAGAGGTTTAGTTTCATCAAAAGGAAAACCCATTTTTAATCACCCATTTAATTTAACTGTGTGAGCTTGTCTTTCTGGCACTGTTGTTTCTTTTAACTTCAGTGTTCTTCACCTGCTTCTTCCACAAGTGCAGTGCATAAGGGAGCAGGAGTGGCTTCTAAGCAACTTCTCAGTTGCTTTGTTGGAAATTGGAGAGGGAGTTTTCCTACTTGGTGTGCTCCCACCCCTGTAGGCCTTTGGCAGGGAGAGTAAGGAGAGAGAGGGGCAAGGATTTGCGTCTCTGAGCACTTAACACTACGAGCCCACTGGCATGTTCTCAGGGTGGCTTCCACTGGGGCTGCCAGGTCCACAGGCCTAGCTACCCCTGCTCCATTGTCACAGCGTTAAACCTCTGTGTGTGTTTGTGGTTTGTTTGCCTGTTGGAAAGAAAGAAGGGGCAAATTCTTAGACCTCACTATTCTGCCCCCTGCCTGCAAGTTCAGACACTTTGGGCGAATTATAACTTCATCATGAATCACCGCTAAGATTTATGATATTTCCCAGTGTGATCCATGCCCCACCACCCAGGACAATTCCAAAACAGCAACTTGGGTTTTTTGTTTTTAATTTTAATGCTGAGCCACATGATTTTTCAGTCATTACTTCTAAAGTTTTCATGGTATTGGCCTGTTGGCCACCAAACCCACCCCAACCATTTCTTTCTCCAGAATTGCTAGCAGTCACATGTAAATAGTGACTTCAGAGTGCAGCCCATCCTGGCCCTATAGGCTGTTGCTGGGAACTCTCGGTGGTGACATCCCCATTGAAGAAGGAGGCAGGTCTGTTGGGGATGGTGGCAGAAGATTGGCCCTGATCTTTTCTCCATGGGATGCACCAGGGGTTGTGCAGGAGGCTAGGGTCAAAGCAGTGTAAGTACTTGGCCTTGGAAGTGTCTTCAGCTGAGAACCCCACTGCTCCCTCACTTGTGAATGAACCTGGCTCACAGGATGGTGGACAGTGGTCAGGAGAGGTCTCAGGAAGGCCCGGGCACACTGAAAGCCGTGCCCTTGTGAAGGGCCCCAAAGGAGATACATGTTCAGAGTGACAAGCCAATCCCTCAGAAGACTGTCAAGGTGACTCTGGCAGGTTGTTTTATGACAGTGTCATTTCAAAAAGACCCCAAGAGATTAAGAAGGATCTGTAATTCAGTCTTTCTGTAGAAGCACATCTCATCCTTAGAACTTATTTTTTCCTTCGTCATGCTCTAAAACTAAATGGAGCATGTTTGAATGGCTGGTGTAAAATAAAGCTTACGCTGCCATAAAATTAATTACTTTCTGAGCTTGATATCAAGGAAAAATCATATTGTTCTGGTTGGTGGCACATGGCAATTTTTAATAGTCTTTCTAATGCTTATTTTATTCATTTTACCCCCAAAAAGGAAAAGAAAAATAACATTGTCAAATCCCTGGCAGGAAAGGAAGTGGCCCTTAGGATTGTTAGAGGAGAGAGAATGGACTAGGAATGTCCCTTTGATTGGTCCCCACATGGCTACGGAGTGAAGGAGCATTGCCAGTACTCATAGGGACCTAATGCCCAGAATGGCCACCAGGAGAGTAAGGTCCACACCAGGAAGGCGTCAGGACAGCTGAGTACCTGTGCTTTTTTGCGGAAGCACAGATAGTTTTTATCATCTAACTCCAACCCCCTTAAGAAATAGGCCACTAAGGAAGCAGAATGGTCTCTCGCTGCTCCTGCCTCTCATACTGTTCTTGTTTGCTACAATACGAAAGGTTCAAAAACAAAAGCTTTTCTTAATGCTTCAATATTGCTGTTTTCCGGTTTTTCCTTTAGGAGCCGGAGAAGCGGTAAAGAGGGTCAATAAGGCCATCATGGCCAAGGACAGTAAAGACTTCGTCACAATGGCGAATGCAATGTTTGTCAAGAATGGCTTTAAAGTGGAAGAGAACTTTGCGGAGAAAAACAAAGAGATGTTTCGCTGCCAAGTGCACAAATTGGACTTCAAGGATCCTGTCTCCTCCTGCAAGTCCATCAACACGTGGGTTAAAAATGAAACGAATGGTGAGTGGCCACAGGACCTTGTATGCTGTTGCCCTCTGGGAGCGTAGGGGTGGGTTGGACTCCAAGACTCACTGTCCACTGGGAAGTGCCCAGCAGGGTGGGCTCTGGTCACCTTGTCTTTCTCGGGGAGGGTCATAGGATGTATATCTGTCTCCTTTCCCCAGCTTGCTGCTGCTCACTATGAAGCTCCCTGTGGTATGTCCACTAGGGCACAGCCTGGCCCCTCCACCTCTCTCTCCTGCTGTGTGTCCACAGGCTCTGGTCCATTGTGAAGGATTTCTTGCCTGTCCTTCCTGCTGTGGCTTGCCTGGGACCTCCTACTCATGTTAGGATGGTTTAGCTCTTTCCTTCTAACATCTGGTTTTGCTATCCCCCAGCCCTGGGTACCCTTGCCAGTGACATTTGGCCTGTGATCATACTGTACAAACCCCCATTACAGCCCTCTTCTCATCGCACGATGATGATCCCTCATTTAGGCAACTCTCATTAGAAGAGATGTCCCCCACCAGTGTCTTCACCCTGTTGATTTGTAAACTAGATGTGTCTGTGGGAATGCTCAGGAGGAGCTGTGTTAGAACCCAGGAGGCTAGGAGTGTCGAACAGAGTTAGTCAAGAGTGCAAGCGAAGAGATTCTGCAGGGAGAAGCTCAAAGACGAAGCTGAGGACAGGGGTGGCTCTTGGGGACTGTTCCTCAAAATACAGTTCTGGCCCGTGCATCATAGTGACCTGGTGTGTGTTTAGAGTGCACAACCCTGGATGCTGGCTTACTGAGTCAGCACCTCTGAGGGAGGCAATAGCAGCCTGCAGCCCATCTCTCCACCTGCTTACCTGCATGATGGTGTGAGGACCATTGGAGGAACTGGTGGAGAAGTGAGTGCTCAGCAGAAGCCAAGCCCTGGCGGTTTCAGTAGATCCACAGTGGCCTTTCTCAGCTGCAGTGCAGCCCTTTCTCCCTTCCCGAAACCATGACTGACTCAGGAGACCAGCAGCCTGTGTCCAGTGGTGTCTGTGGGCCTGGAAGGATGGCCGGGAGCCGCAGGTGCTCTAAGAGTGGCTCCTGATCTGGTCGATGATTCTTGCTCTCATTACACCTCCTTGGCTGTAGGACAGCACTATTAAATTATGTCAGTGGGCCACCTGGTGGTTTTCAGATATTTTTAATACTCTCTTTAATATACTAAAATGAAATCCACAGGTCATATACCCTATGCACATGAATACCAATCTTAAAAAAAAAAGAAAGACAATGTCAAGCCATAACACAAGGGAAAATAAATAAATTACATGGTTCATAGCTGAACTCTTGGGTGAAATTATACCTAGAGACACAGTAAAATGTCATATTCTTAGAATAATTGTGATCTGACAGCTATAAAGGCAGCTTGAGGTGGCCGTGCTTTACTAGTGACACAAAAGCCCTGAGCTGTGCTATTATTGCTGATGCAGTTTTTTCTGTAATTATGCAAGACACTTGATAAGTTTCCAAACAAAGTACAGACTCCATTTGATTTTATTTTCCTAGTAGTCACATTTCTGGCAAACTCAGTGTACATTAAAAGTCTGCAGAATACACACACACACACACACACACACAGACACACATCTATATCTACAGATGCAGTTTGTGCTTAATGCAGAAAGAGTGAGAGCACGTAGTTTCTCTAGCTGCTGGCTGTATGACCAAAAATGCTCCCACAAGTTTCCTAACATGGAAGATTGAGGAGCTCCTTCCGTGGAGATGGTCAGTCCTTCCGTGTAGAGAGGGAGAGCCAAATATGCAGGTGCTTGCAGGGTACTGGGGCTGGGTTGGCCTGTTGGACTCTGTGTTCTCAGCCCCTTCATGTAACCCGTGGGCCAGCCACATGGGCTGCTCTTGGTCCCCTTGCTCGTCACCCTCACTCTTGTCTCAGACCCACACATGCATCCACCCGCCTGGAATGTTTCCCTTCCCGCTGCCCAGTGTCTGTGCCTGCTCATTCTCTGCCTTCACGCGAGTGGCGTAACAGCTAGAAGATCAGGCTGTGAGTTCGAAGCTCAGTTCTGCCACTTACTAGTTATGTCGCCTTGGGCAAGTGACTTGACCCCCCGTGCCTCAGTATCCTCAGCTGTGAAAAGGAGGTACAGTGGAGATACCTATGAGAATATCAGTGATAATTGCCATGAGTAGCCCGTGACATAGATGAAGCATTTAGCGGACGCCTGGTACTTAGGAGCTGTTCATTGTGTTATTTCAACTACTGTTTCCTCAAGGATGCCAGCTGATTGGATCAGATCCCCTGTGTTTGCCCTCACAGCCCTTGGTACCTCCACTCACAACTTTGTGCTTTTCCAGATGACTTATGTCAGCCTCCACTCTGTTACATCCAGAGGTCTTTGGGTACAGGGCTCATGTTTTGGCTTCTTATTTAAGAGTACCCTGGCACATGGTAGGTGGGGAGGTCTCCCGGGATGATGGCTGGCTGGATGATGGATGCACAGTTATGGCTGTTACTGTTGGCAGGTCCCCATGTGCCTCCTTGCCTCTAAACTAAGCATTTCTTACCCTTCCCCCCTTACCCTTTCTTTTTATTTCTTCCTGCTTCCTTATTACATATTGGTTGTAAAAGTGGAAATTGTAGGCACTATTTATTTCTGCAAAAACACATTGAGGAGGTTTCCTCAGACACTTATTGAGCACTGACTGTATACTGAGCATAGTGCCAGGGGGGATGGGTGTAGTGCCAGGGGGGATGGTAGAGACCTTACTTTGGTGCAGCTCTGTTTAGCTGGAGAGGCAGGCACATTGAAGTTGGCTAGAATAAAATTCCACGGTGCCATGATGGTGCTGAGCCTTGAACTTGGTGGAAGGTGAGGGAAGAGGAATCCCCTACGAGGTAGGGAGAGGGGATCCCAGGAGGCTTCTAAGCAGAGGGGACCATGGATGGGTTGTTCCCATCAAAGGCAAGAAACAACATCCACTCTACTGGGAAGCAACCCTGAGGAGCTTTTTGCTGGAGGGAGGAGAGTACCCGTACCCTGGTCGCGTTGCCACCCCACCCTGGCAGTCCCCACTCTCTCCTCCTGAACTCAATGGGGGCTATTCGGTGCTTACAGTTCTTTCAGGTCCTGACTGGAGGTGACATTGCTGCCCCCTGGTGGAAGTGAAGAGCAGCGATGATGCTGAGAGCTGGCATTGGTCAGGGAAACTGCAAGCCTGCTGTTTACCACTGCTCCTTTAAACATTTGCTCCTCCTGCCCCAGATCCTCTTGAGCTTCAGTTAAAAGGGTTTACTGCTCTCTCTGTGCTGAGTTACACAGCCTGGCTTCTTCAGAAGCTTATTTTATTGTCACCATTAGAAGTGTTACATCTTACATTTATGTCATGCTTTGCTTTATTGAGCAAAAATATACATGCAGAGAGAGAGAGAGAGAGAGAGAACTGAATATTCAAAGATCAAGCAAAAGGAACCTAAGTGAAAACCCAGCCAGGTGTGTTGCTGCACACCTGGTAACTCAGTTTTTCGGGAGGCTGAGGGAGGAGGATTGCAAGTTCAAGGACAGCCTCAGCAACTCAGAGAGACCCTGTCTCAAAAAGGCCCAGGAGCATAGCTAAGAGGTAGAGGTACAGGATTTGCATAGCATGTTTGAAGCCCTGGGTTCAGTCCCTAATACTGGGGCAGAGCAGAGAGAGGAGGAAAAGGAAAGAAAAGGCTAAAACTTCAGCCAGAGATCACCCTTGGGAAGAAGCATTGATGGGAAGCTGTGTTTACCTCTTCACTCCTTGCAAGTCACATGAACCATCCCTGACATCTCATGAAGAGCATGTCCTTCAAAGTGAGGACATCTTCCAGACTGACTGCCGCTTCTTATCTCTGTGATGTCAGGACCTTGTTCGATGTCTGACCCATAAACGCAGCTTCCAGTGTTCAAATTTAGCTCCTTTTAAATTAGTTATGAGGCCTTGTTTTTTTTTGTAACCTCCTATTGATATTTTATTTTAATACAAGTTTTAAAATTAAAATTGAACACTTGAAATCTTAAAATAATTTCACATTATACCTTGATAGTTCTTTAATAATGTCACCCACTAGACACCAAGTAACCTAAACTTTGATGTCAAATCTCTCCCGTGGAACACAATTCAAAGAGTTCTTTCTCATTTTGAGTCTTTTCTGAAGCAAGGTAGGGTGGAAATACGTATACTAATGCAATAAAATAACATGATAGTAACAAATAAACCCAGACCTCAGTCTCACAAATTACCTCAGCACTGAGCTGTTTTCATGTTTTTATTGGTGTGTTATAGCTGTACACGATGGTGGGGTTTGTTACATATTTGATTATAGCTGTACACAATGGTGGGGTTTGTTACATATTTGAACATGCATATGATATAATATAATTTGGCTGTTATCATTTCCCAGTATTTCTCCTTTCCTCAGGACTTAGTTTTGCTTGACTTTCTTTCATTGGTTCAGATCTCTCAAAAGTCAAATGGCTTTTGAAAAATGGCAGGAATAAATCGTGGTGCAACAGGAAGCAAAGGCAAGAGCCAGGATATGTGTTTTCTCGTTAGTCTGAACTGATAGCAGCAGAGCCCTGTGTTAATTTAGCTGCAGTTATGATACTTTTTCAAGGACTAGACATTTTATTGCAACAGAGCAGAGGGGCAGAGTGCACCCAGCTTGTGTGCAGGGCTAGCATATCATCCAGTCGGTGCCAAGTAGACCGTGTAGCTGAACAAGGTGGCGGATGGGGCCGGAAACCCCTCCATCATGTCTTTCTCATAACCTTGTCATGGCCACCTGAGCTTCTACCATTAGAGATTTTATTTGTTGGATTAAAGTTGCAACACTGTTTCATTTAATAAAGTATAATTCAGTTGTGTGATAAAGTAAACAGAGGCTGTGGTTAAATTAGGGACCGGCTGGATTAGCTGGCTCCTTTCTCTGAGGCACAAACGGCAAACTGCCAGTGCTCACTGAAGCAGACTTTTAAAACCACTGGATTAACATAGAATTCCCGGTCTGTGTGCACATAGAGAAGTTGTGATGCAGAGATCCTGCAGCCCCCGGAGCCCATCGTCTCTCCCTTTTATTGATAACAGTATGTGGTATGATTATTATTATTTTCTATGTGTGCCAGACATGGAAAAAATGTTAGGGCGTGCCATGATGAGACCTTGTGAGGAGTGGGGATTCCATCCTGAATCTCAGCATCCCTGAAAGTTTGAGTGGAATCATGCGCCTCTGCTGGGGAGCGTTGCACGGCCTGAAATGTGGATTTCTTACTGGTGTTGCATCAAGCCAGTGAGAACAAGCAGAGCTCACCGTGTAGGGACCAAGGACACAGGTGTCATCAGAGAAACAGGGAAGATTAAGTCGAGATAGCTTATTTGGGTGAGTAAGCATTTCTAAGGCATGGTGGCTGGAGGAAATTAGTTGTGGCCCCTTTAACTAGGGTGACTCTAGTTTTTCCAGTCTTGGATTTCCAACTTGTTTTACACTCTCCTTGTACATTGTAAATTTGAGGGGGAAAAAAAAAACTAGAAAGTGTAAAAAGGGTGTTTGATCAAGTTTCTTTTAAAGTCCCTTAGAAAGCCATGGATGTGTCATTCCATCTGATCAGCAGCGGCCATCACCCTCAGTTGTTTGGCCACCAGTCATGAGGCTTTTTCTGATTTTCTCTTGGACTTCACAGGCCTGATTGGAAAACTGCTGTCCCCAGAGCTTCTCAAGAACCCGCTCATCAGAATGGTCCTCGTGAACGCCATGTATTTTAAGGGTTTGTGGAAATCACAGTTTAATGCAGAGAACACCAAGAAGCGAGCCTTCATGACCGCAGACGGCAGCTCCCAGCAAGTGCCCATGCTGTCCCAGGTCTCCACGTTCCGCACCGGTGAGTTCATGCTGCGCCGGGCCTGTTTGGAATGTGCTGGTGGCAGAAAGCTCCTGAGTGCTTTAACTTAGGAGCAAATCCAACATTTGATTTTTAAAAAAGGGGGTGGAGCAGGGGAGAAGGCGCTAAAAGTTGGGATTTTTAAAAAGCACTTGGTAAGTCATTGTATTAATACACAACATGTGTAGGGCTTTTTGGTAGAAAAAAATGAAAGAACAGTTCACAGAAAAAGCATAAATGGGCATCAAACACATGCAAACATTATCAACACAGTGTTGGCAATCTTACATTTCCAAGTTAAGAATGAAAATAACAATTAAATTTCTTTTTCATTTACCAGATCAACAAAAATTAGGAGAGTTGATAAAATCCAGGGTGGCCGTGGGGTGAGTGATGTGGGTCTCCTGAGCTTGGATGGAGGTGGGATTGGTCCTTGTCGCAGCTCTCCACTCCAAGGAAGATAATCACCCTCTAGCAAATTAGTAGAAGTCAGACATAAACACATAGTCAGTCCTCATGTCTGAGATTCCGTATCTTCAGATGCAGGGAATCTCAGCTTGAAAATATTTTTTAAAATCAAATGTGCAGACTTCTTTCACTTGTGAGTCTCCCCTGAATGATTCAGGTAGTATCACAACTAGTTCTATAGGCTTTCATCATATTACGTATTGTAAGTAATCTAGAAATGATCTGAAGTGTGTAAATCTTCATCAACTCACATAAAGGACGTGAGGATCTGTGGATTTTGGTGTCTTTGGGGATTCTGGAACTGATTCCCTTTGAGAACTGAGAAACCCCTGCATTAGAGGAGTATTTGTGAGAGATTCAGATTTACATAAATTAAAAAAATATATGGTTGGTTGCATGAGAATGTCCTGTGAGGCTGGCCTCTTGCTCTACCAATAGAGGGGCTGTCACCCTAAGACAGCTGGCTTGTCCTGACCCCTGGTGAGGGGGCACTGCAGGCCACTCACGCCAGCCTTGTCTGACTCTGCCAGTTTCACCAGCTGGGCTTAGAGACTGCTGTGCCCACACTTAGGTGGCCCGTGGTGCCACCTGCTAGATGTTTCCTGAGCATCAGCCAAATCTTGCTGGTGACTTTGCTGAAACATTACTGTCCACTTTGTGTGTCCTCTTAAGGTTTTTCCTTCAATTGTCATTGAGATATCTGAGAAGATTCACTTGCTAACATTAAGGAAAGAGGGTAGAAACGAAGAGAGGAGAGAAATCCTTCTGACTTATGCTTCATAAAGCATAAGCACTTCAAGGATAGACACTTTCCTATTAAAAATTAGAAACTTTAAAATCTTTTTTAGTAGAAATATATTTCATGTTAACTGAAAAATCAAATATAACAGTATAGAAAGCAGAAAGGAAAAGTTTCCCTGTGGTTATATTTCCTAGGATAAGACCCCCTACTAAGTATTAGGTATATCATTTGAGATCTTTTCTATAGATATGTAAAATATGTCTATGAAGCTTTTGTGCATACATAAAATTAAAATGTAATTTCTATTTCATAATCTGCCATTTTCATTAGCAAGTGAGGCATGGAAGACTTTTTGCCAGCTCATGAGGATTTAGGGGATTTTGCCAGCTCCATAGTATTCCAGCATGAATTTGCCATAATATCCTATGGATGGATGGCAATTTGCTCTTCTCCTATAATGAACAGCACTGCAATTAATATTCTTGTACATCAGTTTTTAGATACTTACATCAGTACTTCTAAAAGTAATTTGCTTGAATGTAAATTGCTGAGTCAAAATTCTTTTTTTTTTTTTTTGGACTGGTCTTCATGGTTATGATTTAGACATTCAGGACTTTATTCTGCAAAAGATCACAAAAAATAACCAGACTTGTATTTGCAGCTTCCTTTCTCCTCCAAGTTTCTAGCTCATATCTGTCTACACATATTACTTCTCTATTTGCTGCCTAGACTGTGTTCTTGTTCCTGCCCATCTAATTCTCCACCTGTGGTTCTTGGGCAGCAGATGGCTCCAGTCCTTACCCAGCAGCTTAAGCACACCTCTTTCCCATCATTTCTCCAACTCCTGTTGGACTCCAATCTAGAATGTACACAACTATATATAGTGAATCAATCCATAGTTACTTGTAGTGGAAGGTAATTAGAATGACTTTCATTTGTAAAGCTTTCCAATACCAAATATTTAAAATATTCTCTGAGTTTAAGTCCAAGAAGAGTTCTTAACATTTCAGTGAGTTTATTTATGTCCTCCTCTGTAGGACTTAAAATGGGTGTAAGAGTATCATAGAGGGCTTTCTAGGAGAACTGTGTCATCCCAAAAGTACCCCTTCCAGAAAATTCTCAAATCTCCACATTTCTAACATGTGTCTACTTTGCCTGTTACATTTGTCATTAAAAGTTGGGTGGATTGCCACTCATCTTAGGAAAGACTTCTCTTTTCTGAGGAAATGGACCTCCTTCCCATTTTATGCACTGTGGAAGTTGTCATTGAAGTACACGCTGCCACTTGCCAAGTGCTGAGGAGCAGGGAAGGCGCTCTGGAACCACAGGAGGCTCCCTGCCAGGATCCTGGCTCCGAGCATCTCCCTGCTGGCAAGCTGTGCTCCTGGGCAGCAGGTGTGGAGCCCTTGGTGTACCAACTCTGTGGTCAGACTGTGAGCAGTGACCTAGTATTCAAGAAGTGAGGCATTTTACAGCGCTCTCTCCATCAGTGGGTGGACATTTGTGTCAAGTGCCAGGAGTGCGCAGTGCTCCTCAGAGTGTCATCACAGTGTTTTACAGATGAGTTAGCTGAGAGGTTGAGCTAAGGAGCTTGCCAAAGTCGCAGAGCTAGTGTGCCTGAGTCCAGGCCCTGGGACTCCAGGACATCTCCTTAACCACAGTACTCACCTGCGCTGCTGTCGAGACCCGGTGCAAAGAGAGGAGAGGAGCTAGTTTCTCAGCTCCTAAGCACAGGTGTGGACGGCAGCGTCCTGGCTGATGCTGGTCAGATGCTGTGGTCAGATGCAGAGGAAGCACCCAGGGAAGATCAGTTGCCAGGCAGATGTGCGTGCAGAACAGTTCATGGTTATCAGTGTTACCAACCAGTGAGGCGCATCCAGGCAAGGATGGGTTAGCCTGCCAACAGAGGTGCCACCTCCTACCGCTGCCGCGCCAGCTGGCATGCTTCTTCATTATTATGCCTTAGTCTTCCTTGACACAGTAGTAAATACTTCTTGAAACATTTAATGCCTCCAAGTCCTAATTCTATGCCCTGCAGCAGTAATTCTTTTTTTTTTTTTTTAAGAGAGAGGGACAGTGAGACAGAGAAAGAGAGAACAACTTTATTTAGTTTTTCACATGGCCTTAGTTGCTCCAACACTTAGTTGTGTACGTGGTGATGAGGTTTGAACCCGGGTCCTTGTGCTTGCCAGGCAAGTGCCGAAACCACCGAGCCACCGCTCCAGCCCAGTAATTCTTAATTACTTACCAGATTTCATAGTTTCTAAAAATGAGCCCTGCCTAAGTAAGGTCTTCATGTTTTCACAAAGGATTAAGGGGTATGTTAGAAAGAGTTGTTTGTTCTCATTTCCCACTGACTTTGCAGTTTCTACTGAGACCATTTCATTAGGCAGGCCAACAGTAAAAATGACAAACCCTTAAATAGAGTCTTCTCACCAGAGGACATTGATCAAGCCAATGAATACATGAGAAAGTGCTCTAAATCTCTAGTAATCAGAGAAATGCAAATGAAAACCACATTAAGATATCACCTTACACCAGTCAGAATGGCAAGGATGAAGAAAATAAACAATAATAGATGCTGGAGGGGCTGTGGAGAGATAGGCACACTAACACACTGTTGGTGGAGCTGCAGACTGGTACAGCCCCTCTGGAAAGCAGTATGGAGAATCCTCAAAAAACTAGGGATGAGTCCACCATATGACCCTGCTATTCTACTCCTGGGTATCTTTCCAGGGGACTTAGAATTAGCACATTACAGTGACACAGCAATATCGATGTTCATAGCAGGACAATTTACTATTGCTAGACTATGGAAACAACCCAGACGTCCCTCACTGGAAGAATGGATCCAAAAACTGTGTACATTTATACCATGGAATATTACACATCAATTAGAAACAATGATATTGCAGCCTTCGAGGGTAAATGGATGGCTATGGAAGAGATCATGATGAGTAAAATCAGCTTAACCCGGAGATCTAAGGATCGATTGTCTCCACTCATCTGTGGAGGTGGGGACTAGACCCTGGACAATGAGAAAGTTGGTCTATTAGCATGTGTTAAATCCAGATAAGATGTAATGCTTTACAACCTAATACTTTTTTTAGAGATATAGTGGG